>JAJONR010001714.1:0-78229 GCA_029582245.1 Solanum etuberosum
TCTCACCCAACCCCTACCACCCCATACCCCTCCCCCCCCCCCCCCGCAGTCAATTTTTTTTTTTAAAATTATTTTTGAAAAATATTTCGCCACAACCCCCACTCACCCCCCACCACCCCCACCTAGGCCACCCCATCAATTATTATATATATTTTTTAAAAATTGTCTTTGGAAAATATTTCAAATTTTTTAAAAATACATTTTTACGCCAACCCCACCCCCGTCAAAATGTTTTTTTTTTTTTAAAAAGTTGTTATTGAAAAATATTTCAAATTTTTTAAAAAAAATCATTTTTTACACTATCCCCACCAGGCCACCACGTCAATTTTTTTTTAATATTACAAATTTTAAATTTTGCCACCCCTACCCTATCCCCAGCCACCCCTCCCCCCAACCCCGTAAAACAAATAAAATAAAAAGAATTTGGTTTCAAAAGGTATTTTTTTGAGTCAGGTCTTGGGTCGAAAGTCAAAGTCAGGTTCAGGGTTGAAAGTCAGAGTCAGGTTCTGGGTCAGATCTCAGAATCAAATTTTGGAACGGTCATCTGGGTCTTGTCCTAATTCTGGTGTGAGGGTCGGGTCCTACATCAATTAGCAGGGTTGATTTTCGGATCAAGTATTATTTTTCTAAAGAGTATTTTCTAATCTCAAGCCAAAAATAAAATATATTTTCTGGAAAATATTTTTCATTCACTAACAAAACATTAAAAAAAAAAATTCAGAAAATATTTTTTACTCACCAACGAAACGTCAAAAAATATTTCTTAGAAAATATTTTCTACTCACCAACCAAACATAAGAAAATAAGTTAGAAATCCACTTGCCTTTCAAAAAAAACATTTTCCTTCGTACCAAACACACCCAAAGAGCCACAAGTTGAAAATAAAATTACCAAACTAATTAAATGAAATAAGATAAATGCAAAGAGATGGCGCTTTTAGTCGAACACCTTGACGATGATCCAAACTACGAACTAAACTCAATAACACCTGACAAGAAGAGCTACAATTCATTCATGGTTGGCTTCATTGCTTAATGTAGATGAATCTGATGTTTTGGTGGAGGAGAACGAGAAGAAGAGCTTGTTGTTGTAGTTTTACATGGATGAACTTATTTCTTTATTTTTTTGTGTGTTTTTGTCCCTCGTTTTTGTTGCTGCTCACATTGGCTCTTAACAAGATGAAAAAAAATAATAAAGAGACCTTTAACAAATATTGGGAAAAAAAGAAGAGTTAGAAGCTTGAATCAAAAAGGGAAAAAACCGATTTGGGGCTGAGTTTAATGGAACAATTTCTGTGGAAAAGGAAGTAAAAATGAAAAAATAAAAATAAACAAAAAAAAGGTTTAAAAAAATAGGGGGAAAATATATGTTGGAAAGAGGAGTAAAAATAGGTAACAAATTGTTTTTTGGAGCAATTTTTGGGGAGAAAATTTTATTCTTCCATCTAAAGAAGAAATAGAGTAAATATTGAGGAGGATTTAAGAGGTAATAAAAGATATGCCCAAATTTGAAATTTAAAAGTTGTACTGAATATTAAAATTAAAATTTGAAATTAAATTCTATCAAAAAAGTATTAAAATGGGTAACAATTAAATAAAATTATTGAATCAATAGTTATATTATTGTAAATCATCAACATTTACGATAAAATAAATAATAACATTGAAATATTCACTCAAGTATTTATAACTAAATAAAATAAAACAAAAAATACAAAAAGGGAAGGAGAAGATAATAATAATAATAATAATAATTTTGTAAATTATAGATACTAAAGTATATAGTTAATTGGGTAAAATTAAATATAAACTTAAAAAGAAACAGGTTCTAAAATACATATTTAATCGAATAACAGTCTAAAAAATTAGTTATAGGTCGGTCAAAATTGGATGTCAATAGTAGCCTACCTGAAGGCTTACCGGGCGCGCTCCAAATCACATGGCCGGAGCTTTTTCTTTACGAATGGCCTTCGAACAGTGCCACACTATGAACGATAGGATCACAACGTCACTACATTCGTTTAGACACCCAAAACACTTTAAACAGAAAGGGACCAATATTGCAGTCAAATGGAAATTGAGGGACCTGCACCGGAATTTCCTGAATTGACTCCGTCAAAAGGTCCTAAACCATGCCCAAACTTGTGTTCCAAAATTGAACACAATTCGGAGCTCGGAACAACAAATTCAACCAATCATGCAATTACAATGACAACAAAGTCAAGACAGCCTATCAACTTACAAATTCACTTCAAATGGAGGTTCTCCAACATCTTTTAATCACAAACACAAGTAGCCACAACCTCTACGATCACCCAGGACTTCTAATAACTGAAATGAGAGCTTAGACAAAGGAAACATCGCCAAATCAATATCCAGCTAAGACTGAAAATCGCGTCCAACACTTATATAAAACACTATCCAACCTTCGCTTAAGTGTCCCTTAATGTTTCTGAAGCGACAAGCCTCAAAGAGGCGGGCCTCACTTTTGCGAGCTCCTGGCCACAAAAGTGAGCCTCACTTTAGCGAACCCAAGCTGCAAAAGCGAGGACCGAAAAAGAGAAACCAGGGTCGCCTTAGCGAGAACCACCTGGCTGGTTAGCCTTGCTTAAGTGCATCCATGGTTGCAAAAGTGACGCTCGCTTAAGAGAAAACAGGAGCGCAAAAGAGGTTGCACAAGAACTTAGGCACCAGAAATTTCAGCAAAGTCTCTTGGGTTCTGCCCGGGGGCTCAGGATTGTTACCCCGTGCACACAAATGAAATATGCTAACCATAAAAATTCTACATTCCAGATATAATGGAGAAGTCATCACTTCCATACGAGGTCGTCTTGACAGAATATGGGTACCACACTCAACTCTATTTTAAGCCAAACTCCACAAGGGGGCTTATAGTGGGCATGAAAGCCTTGAGATCCAAACAAAGGGTCGTTCTATACCAAACTCAACATTCCGGAGCTAACTGTGTTGACGAAATTCTCATCCAAGCTCGTTTACACAAAATGTTGACTAAAGTAAAACTTAGGCCTTAACTTGAAAGTTAAAATTTATAATTGCACAGACTCACACTTAAAGCCTCGGGAGTCATTCCGACCATATTACTAGACTAAACTGTCCATTCCAGAGATGATGGACTTTTGATCAAAATGAACTGTTAAAGGTTCAAAAGCTCTAAAATACTAATACTTACCAAATAACCAAACGAATGATTAGGTGACCAAACGGTCAGTCCCAACAAGTCATAAATGACTTGGGTTGCTATAAGAACGCTCTAAACAACGAATATGAGGTATAAACACAAAAATGACCAGGAGGTAATTATAACATCCACTACTAAAAAGGAATTTCGTTTGTGAAAGTAAGAGTCAATAATTATCTGAAGATTCATACAAGTCAGGAAACTGCTCCCACATATCATGCTTGGTCTCCCAAGTAGCCTCCTCAACTGGAAAATGCCTCCAACGGACCTTAACCACAGGGATGACTATCGAACGCAACTACCACACATCTCTGGCTAGAGTGGAAACTGGCTTCTCCACGAAGGTTAGACGGTCATCCAGCTCTAGTGCATCATATTGAAGCACATGAGACTCATCAGGAACATACCGGTGCAATATTGAAACATGAAAGACTTGGTGGATAGCTGAGAATACTAGAGATAGAGCTAACTCATATGCAACCTCACCAACTGTTCGAAGGATCTCAAAAGGCCTCATATACCTGGGGCTAAGCTGGCCCTGCCTCCCAAATCTCCTCACCCTTCATGGGCGACACACAGAGGTAGACTCTATTACCAAATTAGAACCTCAAAGGCCGCCACCATCGATCAACGTAACTTTTGTGCCTACTTTGAGCTGTATGAAACCTATCTTGAATAAAGTCTATAGCGGTCTAGGCTCTGCGAACTAAAACCAACCAACCGGAGAGTGACATCGCCTACCATATAAGGCCTCAAATGGGCCATTTGAAGGCTAGAGTAGTAGTTGTTATTGTACGCACATTCCCCAAAAGGTAAGAATTTGTCCCACTGACCACCAAACTCCAAAACACAAGCCTGCAAAATATCCTCAGAACCTGAATAGTACTGTAACACCCCAAAAATTTCCAAGTTAAGCCCAAACCATTCTTGAATTGCATATAAGGTCTTACTGAGTGACTCTTAATTTTTCTTAGGTGGGAATGATTTTGGATATCAATTAAGGTCACTAAAAACTCCTAGCATAAAGTTGAGTTGAAAGTTTCCTTACCAATTACGTTTTGATGTAAGATTTTACATAGGTCAATTTAAAACAACCATATCTCTTAGAATATAAAGAGTTACGTGGCCCATAACCAATCAAATTAAAGGTCTTTGAATTATCTTTCCAACGCCACCAATTTCGCAACAATTTGATTTTTGAGTAAAAAGTTATGACCATTTTAGTAACTTGTGTAGTGCATATCTGTTTTAGCCGTGGAAAAATTCTAAATAAGGTAATTTTCTTCTCTTTATACCAATAGGAAAACCTTAAAAATGGATTTCTTAACTCCTATAAAGCCCTAAACAATCTTATTCCCATATTTTAAACCATCATTCTCTTCTCTCTCAAACCCTAAAGCAAAACCCTAAGGAAAAATTAAAGTAGAAGACTCCATTCAAGATTTTTTCCACATTTTTCAAGATTCTTCTTCAAGTTAAGTTTTCTCCAAGAATTCCATTCTGACCAACTCAAATTCCTCCATACAATTATTAATCACTAATGAAAATCATAAATCTTGGCCATAGAGATTTCAAGAAACTAATTCAAGAATCTTAAGAAAGGTTTTCTTGATTGTTTACCTTCAAGCTAGAGTTTCAAGGCTTCTAATCAAGTTCTTCTTCAAGATTCTTAAATATTCTTCAAGAACCTTGTTCTTTAAGGTATGTAAGGCTATCATAGTGTTGGACTAGTTCATTTTCACACCATACATTTACTTTCAAATCAGTAAAAGAGTAATCTAGGATTATATCCCTAGATTTGAGTATTCTTGAGATCGATAAATTGATTTGAGTTTTTGAGTTCCTCTTTCTTCTTAAAAATTGTATTCCTAATTATTGAGTTTCTATATTTTTATTGAGATCCTTGAGTTGATTTGTTCATGTCTATATTTCAGCATGAACCCTATTTTGATTTATAAATCTTGAGAAGTTTTTTAAAGCCAACACTTGAGTTTTAAACTGATTTTTGAGGAAGTAAAGATGAGTTTTGAGACAAAGTTTAAAGGTTCTATTTCATAAAGACTTAAGAGTTTCTAATGTTATTTTATTCATATGTATACATATACATATGTACCTATGTTAATTATTGGACTTGAAAGATAAGTTCATAAGTGTATATTTTAAAGAAGGTAAACACGTCTCATGTTTTGAAAAGTATTTCAAGTAATGTAAGAAGTCCATTCTTTGTAATGGGTGAATTGAGCACAAATTTATATTAATTATTTCGGGAGTAGTATCGAGCACTGAGTTGGGTTATAGTCTTTTATGATTCAAAAGTCCCATAAAAATACGTAGCCCGCGTAGGATAGGATAGCATTGATTCTTCATGCGACTCCTCACTGCCTCTGAGAAGGCATATAGTTGGATCCATAGTCACGATATCATCCTTTATCCCGGTAAAGTATAGGATGGCCCTGGAAACGTAAGGCGAAACGTTGTATCATTGCTAGGCTCATGGTAATGGTTGTCGGTTAGAGAAACTCCCCACAAGTAAAGTATATTATTTTCATGTTGCTTTCATTGTATATTTTATTGTAAAGCTTAAATGGTTTTCACTTCATGTTCATGTATTGATTCAGTTGAGTTGCTTTCAACCATTCAGTTCAGTTATTTGTTACTCAGCCATATTACATACTCGTATATTCCATGTACTGATGTCATTCGACCTGCATCCTTTTATGATGCAGATATAGGTTTTCATGATTATCAATAGGCGCTTCGTTGAGATCACTATACACTCTAGTGAGCTTTGGTGAGCCTCCTTGTATTCTAGAGGACTTCACAGTTACTTTCCAGTTAGTAGTTTTGAGGTACCGTGGGTCTTGTACTGACATCCTTCCTTAATAGTAGAGGCTTTATAGATAGACAGTTTTAGAGAGTCTTTCAGTTCAGATATTTTATTTAAAACTTATGTTTCATACTCAGTATATTCAGTTCCGTTTTGAGATTCAGCAAACTATTTTTAAGCGTTTCTTTCAATTTAATGCTTATGTATGCTTGAGTTAGTCTTCCGTTTGTAGTTAGCCAGGATGAGGGTTTGCTTGGGGATCAGCAATGGTTCTCGAGTGCCGGCCACGTCCTGGGTGTACGCTCGGGTCGTGACAAACTTGGTATCAGAGCACAGAGTTCAAGTGTCCTAGGGTGTCTATGAAATCGTGTCAAGTAGGATCTTATTTATCGTTGTGAGGGCCCCACTTCTATAAATGAGGGACTACAGATATTTAAGAAAAAGTTTGCCTTCTTTTATACTCTCAATCGTGCAGTAGAACTGTGTCATAAGGAACTTACTCTAACTCGTCTGTTCCTCTTATTCATTTGACTACCCCTCATACTCAAGGTAGTTGAAAAGCAAAGCTTAGATTCTTATCGATGAGTTAGTCTTAGCAAAACTCTCGAGGAAGTCATGAGACTGTATAGGGGCTTAAGACAAGCCCGTGAGTGAGTTTACATGTTGAGTTTTGAAAGAATGCACTCCTATTAATATGAATCGTGCGTTCGAGGTAAAGGCGGATGTATTCCCAGTCTCTCTTGCCTAAACCTTGATTTAGTTGAGACCCTTATGCGAATGTGTGTTTTGGAGCTTCAGTAGTATTTTCACCCGAAAAGATAGTATGAGTTATGGGATTATAAGCAGTAGTAGTAAGAGTGCCCAAAGTTAGAAGAATGCATGCAGAGGTTCAGTAATCTAAGAAAAAGAGATAGTGATGAGGCAAGCTATGTTATAATAGTCATGCACCCAATAGGTTATTAATGAGGAGTTTGCCCTTATGGGTAGACTAAGAAGTAATAATTTTATATAGAGTTCATGATAGAATGTAGATGAATAGTTACTAGTTAGGATGAATTAGAATATACTTTAACTAAAAAGGAGGTTATGATGATGTGTCATTGGGTTAGTGATGAGGTGATAGCTCTAAGCTAGGTTTATGATCTTTAAGGGAAAGCCCATAATATTCAAAGGGTTATAGAACTAATTAGGCAATGATGTATAGTGAATGAGTAAATAGTACTTAAGTCGTGAAATTGAATGTGACGATAATTCGTAAGTATGTAGACAAGGAGATAAAAATTAACCACTTGTCATGAGATTTTAGTGGGCGAGTGTTTCTTAATTTGTATCTAGTAGTTGTAAGTTAGTATAGTAAGCGGTCAATCATATTGATATTCGGGTTTAGTAATAAATATTAGGCTTGAATTTGAGATCAGAGCGGTGGTAAAAAAGAATGGAAACATGAGGGTGATGATGTTAGTTCGAGATCTAATCTGGTAGATTTGACATAAAGTAGGTAAGAAATAGAGGTGTTACCGTTTACAAGTGTGACTGGTACAAGTATGAGATTCTAACTTTTAGATGAGAGCAATGAAGTGTGGCTAAGTCATTAGATTAACAAGATAATTAAGAGGTGTACCCGAGATCGTATGTAGTTAGAGAAGGTTCCAATTAAGTTAATGATTATTTTTCATGTGTGCCTAGATAGTATATTTGAGCTTTTTCCTTAAGAGTTAGATGAAGCGACCTTATAAGCTAATGAGAAGAGGTTAGGAGAAGCATCTTAGAAAGAGGTCTCAGAAGGAATCTTAGTACCTGCGTACGGAGAGCTTAATAGGCATGAGATAAGCCTTTCCCAAGTATTAGAGTAAAAGGAATGTAGACCAGTTTTGAGATGATGGAATAGATCCATAACTTTCAAGTGTCAACTCCAAACCTAAGTGGGAGATGATAAGATGAGAAACCAAGTCAAGTATTGAGGATGAGATAGTGATGATTTCCGAAAGAGTTTTAGAGGTATATCAATCCATTCATAATCTTGCGTATTCCTCAAGTCCAGTTAATACAACATCTTGTTGACGTTTCTAATATCAGAATTATGTCTATGACCTATGCTCATACACTTTAGAGAGATTCACATCTATGCTCAGTTTTCAGAGTGAGGGGCAGAGACTTTAGCCCATTAATCTCAAACTTAATCCATAAAGTTATGGATATAAGCCTCATGATATGAACCTATTCAGTTAAGCATTCATGTCTCATAGTATGTTCAGTCTAACAAGTTCATGATTTACTCTTAATGGCTAGCAACATAATGTTATGCCATGCATATTCTTTTATCAGATATCTCAAATGAAACGTGCTTATGATCTTTCTCCTTAAAGATCTCTCAGTGATCCTTTTTAGTTGAGGGTGGTGTTGTTGATAGTAGTTGTGTGAAGGATAGAAAACATGATTGATATTTCTTATTGTGATAGTGATGGTTTGTTTATTCCATCTACACTTATAAATGTGAAGGAATAAGGAGATAAGGTTTTACGATGAGTAATAAGTCATTTTCCTGGTAATACTGCATGAAAGTTAAGTTGGTAAAAGTGACGAGAGAATGAAGAATTATTATAAGGGTTAGTTAGTAGGAGTTTATGGAGTGGTTATAGTACAAGGCTTCAATGTGGTGTTGGTAGCATGTGGATGAATGCATGATGCATTAGATGTTTCTTGATATGGGCTCAAGGTTGGTTGAAGGTTTATAGGGAAGTTCAAAAGTCATAAAGATAGTAAGAGTAACTCCTTTCCCTTCCATCCTCAGTTTAACCATCATTTGAGGATGAATGATCCCAAGGGGGAGATATTGTAACACCCCAACTTTTTTTAAGTTAAGCCCAAACCATTCTTGAATTGCGTATAAGGTCGTACTGAGTGACTATTAATTTTTCTTAGGTTTTAAGGTAAATTCTTTAGTGTGGGAATGAATTTGGATATCAATTAAGGTCAGTAAAAGCTCCTAGCACAAAGTTGAGTTGAAAGTTTCCTTACCGATTAAGTTTTGATGTAAAATTTTACTTAGGTCGACTTAAAATGACCATATCTCTTAGAATATAAAGAGATACATCTCTTTGGATTATCTTTTCAACGCTACCAATTTCGCAACAATTTGATTTTTGAGTAAAAAATTATGACCATTTTAGTAACTTGTGTAGTGCAGTTCCGTTTTAGCCGCGGGAAAATTCTAAATAAGGTAATTTTCTTCTCCTTATACAACTTTGAAAACCTTAAAAATGGATTTCTTAACTCCTATAAAGCCCTAAATAATCCTATTTCCATCTTTTAATCCATCATTCTCTTCTCTCTCAAACCCTAAGGCAAAACCCTAAGGAAAAATCAAAGTAGAAGACTCCATTCAAGATTTTTTCCATCTTTTTCAAGATTCTTCTTCAAGGTAAGTTTTCTCCAAGAATTTCATTCTTACCAACTCAATTTCCTCCATACAATTATGAATCACTAATGAAAATCATAAATCTTGGCCATAGAGATTTCAAGAAACTAATTCAAGAATCTCAAGAAAGGTTTTTTTGATTGTTTACCTTCAAGCTAGGGTTTCAAGGCTTCTAATCAAGTTATTCTTCAAGATTCTTAAAGATTCTTCAAGAACCTTCTTCTTTTAGGTATGTAAGGCTATCATAGTGTTGGACTAGTTCGTCTTCATGCAATACATCTACTTTTGAATCAGTAAAAGAGTAATCTAGGATTCTATCCCTAGATTTGAGTATTCTTGAGATAAATTGATTTGAGTTCTTGAGTTCCTGTTTCTTTTTAAAAATTATATTCCTAATTATTGAATTTCTATATTTTTATTGAGATCCTTGAGTTGATTTGTTCATGTCTATATTTTAGCATGAACCCTATTTTGAGTTATAAATCTTGAGAAGCTTTTTAAAGCCAACACTTGAGTTTTAAACTGAGTTTTAAGAAAAATTTTAAGGGTTCTATTTCATAAAGACTTAAGAGTTTATAATGTTATTTTATTTATATATATACATATACATATGTATCTATATTAATTATTGGACTTGAAAGATAAGTTCATAAGTACATGTTTTCAAGAAGGTAAACACGTCTCATGTTTTGAAAAGTATTTCAAGTAATGTAAGAAGTCCATTCTTTCTAATGGGTGAATTGAGCACAAAGTTATATTAATTATTTTGGGAGTAGTATCGAGCACCGATTTGGGTTTGAGTCTTTTATGATTCGGAAGTCCCATAAAACTACGTAGCCAGCGTAGGATAGGATATCATTGATTCTTCATGCGACTACTCACCGCCTCTGAGAAGGCATATAGTTAGATCCATAGTCACGATATCATCCTATACCCCGACAAAGTATAGGATGGCCCTGACAACATGAGGCGAAATGTTGTATCATTGCTAGGCTCATGGTAATGGTTGTCGGTTAGAGAAACTCCCCACCAGTAAAGTATATTATTTTCATGTTGCTTTCATTGTATATTTTATTGTAAAGCTTAAATGGTTTTCACTTCATATTTATGTATTGATTCAGTTGAGTTGCTTTCAGCCATTCAGTTCAGTTATTTATTTACTCAAGTATATTACATACTCGTACATTACATGTAATGATGTCATTCGACCTGTATCCTTTTATGATGCAGATATAGGTGTTCAGTATTATCAACAAGCGCTTCGTTGGACTACTCTACACTCCAGTTAGCTTTGGTGTGAGCCTCTTTGTATTCCAGAGGACTTCATAGTTACTATTCAGTTAGTAGATTTAAGGTGCCGTGGGTCTTGTCCTGACATCCTTCCTTAATAGTAGAGGCTTCATAGAAAGGCAATTTTGGAGAATCTTTTAAAACTTATGTTTCATACTCAGTATATTCAGTTCCATTTTGAGATTAAGTAAACTATTTTTAAATGTTTCTTTCAATTTAATGCTTATGTATGCTTGAGTTAGTCTTCCGCTTGTAGTCAGCCGGATGAGGGTTCACTTGGGGACCAGCAATGGCTCTCGATTGGCGGCCACGTCCAGGGTGTACGCTCGGGTCGTGACAAGTACGCTCCGACTGGCTATCAATTTGGGGGAGGAAAGTTGTGCTAAGGTCAACGTGAGTGCCCAACTCCTCTTGAAAGGTCCTCCAAAAGCTAGAAGTGAACTAAGCACCTTAATCTGATATAATATAGACCAACACACCATGAAGACAGACCACCTCTCGAATGTAAATACGAGACAACCTCTCAAGTATGCTGACTTGGTCAATCAATCAATGATGACCCAAATGCTGTCAACACCTCTAGAAGTTTGAGGCAACCTTGCCACAAAGTCCATAGTAATGTGATCCCACTTCCACTGTGGAATGTGTAATCTGTCACGCCCCGAGGCTACCCCCTCGACGTAACACGGGACCTAAGATCACGAGTGACACCAAGCTAACCCCTGAGTCTGGCATATCATAAGCATACTGAAGATACTGAATAAGACAAATACTATGTGGAAGCTAAACAATAGATAACTAGAAAATGGGGAATACCCAACTAGTCTGAATGTATAAAACATACTAAGAGTTTAACATAACTGAAAGATAAACTCATCAACCCAAGCTGATTCTATTACTATGTCTGATAAGCCTCTAACTAAGTTGAGTTGTTGGGACATGATCCCCAGCTAACTCTAACAAAATTGAAAGTAAAGACTAAAATAAAAGCATGTCTATTATCCTCAGAATATGAGGACTCACCACTGAAGCTGCTGAGTGCGGACTGAGAATCGATCCAAGCGCGATCTAGATGCTGAGTACCTGAACCTACATCATAAAAAGATGTAGCGCAGAGTATGCGTCAGTACTTTGAATGTACTGAGCATGCATGATATATATACTAAGCTAAACAAACATATATAAGCTGAAACAAGGCATAACTGAGCAATACTGTAAACTGAGCAAGAATATACATACTTAAAAGATAACTGAAAAGCTGAACTGAATGCAATGATCAAGTACTAATCATGAACAAGACATGCTAAACTGAATACTGAAATATATACTGAAAACCTTGTCAAATGCACTAAGAGTCTGACTATGGGAGCTACTATTAACCAACCTAAAACCACGTGAGCTAAAAGTGGAGTCCGATGTATACGCCCCATCGAGAGGACCCAATATACCTTGCCAGGGGTATAAAGGCATGACTGGCGTGATCACTAAATCTGATGCCCAACAGAGGGGACTTATATTCCTACGGGGGCACGTAGTTCTGGGACTATGAGGGTACGCTGAACCCTAGTCTAACTCGGTGCTGAGTCTACTCCCAACTGAATGTGTATGTGACTGAAATGTAACTGAAATACTAATATACTGAATAGCTCAAAATATTGATATGCAAATTTGAGAATGCAACATTTATATACTAATAATGTAACATTCAAAACTGGAGCATGATTATCTGTTTAACAGAACTAACAAGTGCAATTCATGAACTAAGAGAATCTACACAACTAGGGTTCTGAGTTTCATACAAGAGATTAAACAACATTTCCAAGAAAACAAGCTATTTCGATTTATGATACTACAACAACTAAATCACAGTAAATATTCAAGGTTTTAGAAACCCTAAGTCTAAACAAGATATAGAGAATCAAGGAACTGACTGAATTCTAGGGACCTAGTGGATAAAAGGAAACCACTAGTGAAATTCCACATACCTGGTGATGAAATCTACGGAGAAATCCTTCTATTTTGAGGTTGAAACTGAAGAAAACCTGTTGCGTGTTCTTGAGGAAAATTGACGCTTCTTTCTCTTCTCTTTATTCTAATTTTTTGGTGATTTTGGAGAATAAAGGTTTTGGGTAGGTTCTGACTAAATCACTAGGCTTAAACTGAGTAAAACGACATAGTTTAAATGCCCAATGCATAGGGGAAAAGACCAAAATGACCCTGACTAAAAAGCTGATGAGGCTATCGACGGACCTGACCGACAGACTGTGGACTGACCGATGGTCCGTCCTGGTCGGGCGTCGTTTGGTTTCAGAGACTGGATGCTAAGGGTCACGATCCATGGACCCTAGACCAGAGACCGTGGTCCCACCTACAGTCCGTAGGTCCTGTCGTGGGTCGTGATTTTCTGGAGATTCTGGGTGGCCAACCTACGGACCCTACCTATGGTACGTGGTCCCATCCACGGGCCGTGGTTTGGCCACCGTCGGTGGCACCGGCAACTTCTGAAAATCTGCTTTTGGTCTTTTTTGAATCCCCGGTGTTACATAATCTCTTTAACTCACCACCAGGTCTCATATGCTCGGCCATTACTTGCTGGCAACTCAGATAATGGGATATATAGTCTATAATATCTCTCCTCATGCCGCCCCACTTGTAATGCTTCCTGAAGTTATGATACATCTTCGTGGTGCCCGGATGGATAGAGTATCTAGAATTATAGGCCTCCAAAGTATCAGGTGAATCAAACCCCCAACTCTCGAAACACAAACATGGTCTGCGAACCTCAAAACTCATCTAATTCTAAGGTAGCCTGAGTGAAATCACCCGCTAACACCTGATCTCGAAGTGTCACCAAGGCCTCATCCTCAAACTGATGGCTACGAATCTGATAAAGCAAAGAGGACTGAACTCCCACATAGACAAAGATATGCCAAAAATCTAAAACATCAAACTGAACCATCTCATTAACTAACGAGTGAATGTCGGAAGCCAAAGGTCTCTCCAAGGTAGACAGGAAGGCTAAACTACCCATACTAACTGCCTCCCAGATGATAGAGAATAGAGAGGTCATAGTCTTTCAGAAGCTCAATCCAATTACAGTGCCTCAAATTAAGGTCCCTCTGGCTTATAATATACTGAAGACTCATGTGATCAATGTAGATCTCATAACGAACTCCATACATGTAGTGCCTTTAGATCTTAATTGCAAAAACTACTACCGCCAACTCCAAGTCATGAGTGGGGTAGTTGCACTCATGCATCTTAAGAAGCCACGACTCATAAGTTATAATATGGTCATGCTACATCAATACACAACCCAAACCAAGGACAAATGCGTCACAATATACCGTGAAGCGTTTGCCCTCAACTGGAAGAGTCAATATAAAAGTAGTAGTCAACAACTCCTAAACCTTCGAAAGCTCAACTCACAATCCTCAGACCACTCAAATAGAACATCAAGGCAAATAAATCATGTTAGAGGTCGTGCCATAGTGGAAAAGCCCTTCAGAAACCGTCTGTAGTAGTTTGCTAATCCGACGAATCTCCAAACCTTAGTAACCAAAGTGGGAATAGCCCAATCACGAATAGCCTTAATATTTGCCGGATCTACTATGATTCTATCCTTGGACACAACGTGTCTCAAAAATGATATAACTCAACTCAGAACTCGCACTTTGAGAACTTGGCATAAAGCCACTGATCTCTCAAAGTCTGGAGCAAAATTTTTAAATGTTGCTCATGATCATTCTTGCTCTGCGAGTATACCAGAATGTCATATATGAACACAACGACGACCAGATCAAGATACATCCTAAGCACCTATGTCATCAAGTCCATGAAGGTGATAGGGGCATTAGTCAACCCAAAAGACATAACTAGGAACTCATACTGACCATATCAAGTCCTAAATGTGGTCTTAGGGATGTCGGCTGCCCTAATCCTTAGCTGATGGTAACTGGACCTCAGATCAATCTTCAAAAACACTGCGGCTCCCTAAAGCTGGTCAAATAGATCATCAATCCTGGGGCATGGGGTTATTGTTCTTCATCATTGCCTTATTCAGTTGCCTATAAGAAATACACATGCACATCGTACCATCATGTGCTTCACAAAAGAGAATGAGAGCACCCTAAGGTGATACACTAGGCTTGATGAACCCCTTACCCAAGAGATCCTAAAGCTAAACACTGAGCTCTTTGAGCTCTGCAGGAGCCATCCGATATGGTAGAATAGAAATAGGCCAAGTACCCGAGTCAAGCTCAATAAGCAAATCAATATCATACTCTAGGGGTAAGCCAGGTAGGTCGGCAGGAAAAACATCTAAAAAATCATAGACGATTGAAAGTAGCTTAACTTGAGGGACCTTCCTACTCACATCACACACATAGGACAAATAGGACAAACACCCGCTAGCCACTAGTCTTTGAGCTCGAACAAATGATATAACTCTAACCGGTGTGCTACCAACAGAGCCCTACCACACCACCAGGGGAATACACGACATGGCTAAGGTAACAGTCTTACAGAAGCAATCTAATACTGTACGATAGGGGGATAACAAGTTGATGCCAAAAATCATATCGAAGTCAAGCATATTAAGAAATATAAGGCCAGTCCGGGTGTCACTTCCCTGAATAATAATTAAGCAAGATTGAAATACCTGATCCACTACTAAAGACTCACCCACGGGGGTTGCCACATGCAAAATGCTGTCATAGTCTCAATACTCATACCCATACGAGAAGCATAATAAATAGACACATAAGAATACATAGATCCTAGATCAAATAAAGGCGAGGTAGGCTGATAGCATAAAAGAATCATACCTTTGATCAGATTGTCTGACGCCTCAGCCTTCACCCTCGCTAGAGCTACATAAAAATGGCCTTTTCGGCCTCTGCCCTGTCCATCTGTCCTACTACATGACAACTTTCTTGGGGACCACCCCGAATACCCTTATGTCTACCATGACAGTCCTGACACTGACCTCCACTCCTAACTGAAGGTGCTGCATCTGGAGCTGCCTGTGAAGCGGGAGAAATCTGCCTGTGCAAGGGACAATCTCTAGACTAGTGGTAAAGCTCCCCACACTCAAAGAAACCAAGAGATGATCAACTCCCAGAAAAATGGTTGCATAGCATGAAGTAAAAGACTCTAATTCCTGACTCTAACTAGAGCCAACCTTGCTCAGGCTATACTAGTCACCCTCTGAAGCATGTAATGAGGTCGGAATTTGCCGGCTAGACTAACCCTACTGAAGTTGTCGCCTGGGCATATCATAGGAGTCCCTCTGCATAGAACGGGACCCACTATAGCTGCCCTCATGTCTAGCCATCTTGTTGCTTCCCCCTTGGGCCTCATGATGGAGCTGCTCAATAGTGCAGACATGGTCAACAACATCCAGAAAGGAATGACCTACGGAAACCATAGATTGAGCCTTAAGTTATAGCTGAAGTTAATAACACTCAAATGTCTTCTTTAAAACTAATTAAAAGGGACATCGGTCTTCGTCAATAAAACTACCCAACTAAGAGTTAGGTTCGAATCCCACAGGGAATGATATGAGGTTAAGGATCCAATTAGTGAATTGAATTGCAACTAATCTCAATGTAGTCAAATAACAAATGAGTGCACGATTCCACCAAATTTAACAACACAATTTCAACACATGATTATCAATGTTTCAACACGCAAAAGATCCACGAAAGTTATTGACACTAGGGGTGTGGGGATTGAATGTTGATCTCACTGGGGGTATTGTAAAATTGCTCAATACAACTAAATAATCAAAGATAGGTTAGGTCATCATCAATGACACTAATATTCTTTCGATCTCATAATATCCTTGCATAGAATCTCCTTTTGGTCTCATCTAAATGCAATTCGAACCAGCCCACGACCTTGGATTCACAGTTAAGTATAACTAAATTGCAAACATCGAACCTATAACCCACTCATATTAGTCTCTTTCGAACACCCATAAAAGTTTCGAAGATAAAATCAAGTTGGCCATCTTGATTCATGAATTAATCACTTGGTAACAGTTTGAATCTAGGATTAATAACTATAAATAGAGAAATTCAATAAGCCCAGTTAATTTAATCAACACCCAACCCCATAGTCACACCCTAAGAGATTGGGGGTTTAGACACACATCACAAAGTGTAAAGAAGTTACACCTTGTATGAAATTAGTTGTGAGTAACATGAATTTGAATAATTATAAGCAAAACCACTTTGAATTCAACCTCAAACTAACAACTTCAAGATTATCAATTCAAAAACCCCAAGAGCTAAAAGTGTTTTTCACTCAATAGAAAGTGTTTCTCTCTCTAGAATATTCAAAATTTTCTCTCCAATTTTGAACCCCTTTCTCTCTCTCATGTGAGATATTTATAGTTTCCTAAACTTCGGCCCAAAACTAACATGCGCTTCTCACTCGGTGACATTAGCCGAGCTCACCGATATCATTTGGCGAATCGCCAATCGGGCTTCAGCTCACCTTTTTCTCGTTCCGCTTCAGGTGTTAAACCATCATTCATTGATTCCTCTCAAGTATTCTTTTCTAGCTCAACGAATCACTGATCATCACCTTTGTTTGACCTTTGAACTTTCTTTTTATCTTCCGACATTGTCAAATTCGGCAGTGTTCACCTGTTCGCCTTTTTCAATCAGCGCATCGCCGTTTTTCCATGACTTTGCCGACTAGCCTTAATACAGAGGACATGTGTACTCTCAATTTGGGTGATACCATGCCTTTTAGGCTAACCGCCCTTCTTGTTTGGCGATCATCAGAGTGTAGTTTTACACTTCTTCTTACATTTTTGGCCATTCTTTCAAGCATTCATCCTTGCCTTGTCCTTTAGCCTTCATTGTTGCAATTCATCAAGATATTATTAGAATAGGACATAATTAGGCATTGAGGACACTACTTATTGAGATAAATTGGCCTCAATTGAGTGCAAATCTACCACTCATCAATACCCCCTACTTAAACTTTTGCTTGTCCTCTAGTAAATCAAGAAAGCCATTAGCTCAATAAAGGTGTCTACAACAGCATGCAATGAGAGCTAACATGCAAGTGTCATGATAAGACTACTCTTAACAACATGATATACTCAATCATGATAAAAAAAAGCTTCAAATGATGACTAGTCGGTTTCAACACAATCTCAAGCTCATTATAACTTATTTTCTAAGTAAGACCATGTTTCAACAAATGCATTTGAGTGGCCTCATGTCAAAAACAGTTCCATGCTCTCACAAAGAAAATCAACAAAGAATTAAGGAATCAATACAACTCTCACTCTCTCAAAAGAGAAATGCATGCAAGCTCTATCCCATAGATTTGTCCATATTTTCCAATCATCACACAACCTAGTTCATGCAAGATCTCAAGGGTGTTTTAGGCTTGTAATGGGGCTGAGGTTTAAGGTATGGTTAATTTGACTTGACCTTTTCAAAGCATTGTTGCAATCATCTTCACCTCTTCTCAAGTTCTTTTCATTCTTTTCCAATTGACAACTCAAACTTTGACTTTTCACTCATTTTATTTGGAATCCCCTTTAATTCATTAATTCTTTTTTTCATTTCCATTTTTCACAATGGTTTCATCACCATTACTCTTTTTTATATAAGGAGGGGGTTCCTTCTTTCTGTAACAACTTCAAAGTTAAGTCTCTTTTCATTTTTCTTTGCAATTTTCTTGGCTTTCATTTCCCCCTCCTTTCCACACCCCAACTTAGGCTTTTGGCCTAAGTGGGCTATTCAAACATAGCAATGCTTAAAAAAGGATTTAAGGTGAGAAGGTAGGGATAATTTGGCTCAAGAGGTTTTAGTTTGGTTTTGTCAACAAATGGTTTAGGCTCAAATAGTGCCAAAATGGATTCACACCCTCACAAGATAGTCACAAAGGATATGAGAATTTGGGTTCCCTTTTAGAATTTTTTCCCAAGATCACGCCTTACATTTACCATGGTTTAGACAATTAGACTAACAAGGCAGATTCTAGGATTCCACACACATGCTTTCAAGTAAGACCTCACAACACATGGCACTTCGAAATACACTCATTTAGCATATCCTGAAAAGATCAAAAGCGTACGTGCAATGTTCATTGCAAGTCTCACATCAAAATGCAGCTAATCAACTCAAGATTCAAAGAGATCGCTCAAAAGCGCAACCACATCGGTTTCATTCTCACAAAACCAACACTATACATTATGCTCAACATGAGTACTATTCAAGACATCAATATAAAACACAATTGATCCTCAAATCATTATCAATAAAAACTCAACCATTTCACTAAATTATGGGGTAGTTGTAGATAAAGAGAAAGAGGCAACAAGAGATACACTAAACCAAATGAAACTCTCTAGTATAACCAAAAGTAAACTACTACAATCATCCAATATGAAGTAAAATGTGACTATTAGCTCAAGGGCCCTCACCCCACCAAAAAGAAAAGTGCAGTGTATTTAATGCAAATGAATGATAGGAGTAAGCGTAGGTGAAGGAACTCCCTGAAGAATGTTAGAAAAGAGCTCGCCGACTTGTTTGGCATATCGCCAAATAGGAGTAGTTCACCGACTGTGCCTGTAGCGTAGGAGATTTTTGCCTCTAATTTGGCTACCTGTAGCATGATACCCTAACCTCAATGGGTGAGTTTCCTAATTCCCCCGATCATCGCTTAACTTCCCAACGTACCTTCTAGTTCGGGCCCCTGATTAGGTGAACTGTGTCGGGTCTTCCCAATTACTTCAGTGCATCACCGAGTCGGTAATGCAGTCCGCCAAAATAGACAGTAAGTATCTACAACTGAGCAGCCCATTGGACAAACTCTTTGGAGCTTCGCTTAACTGTTTCAGCGGATAGACAAGTTTCCCTCTCTATCGCTGATTTATGAACAATCCCTGCACAATTGATGCCCGCATTACTGAAAACAACTAACACTTGAGTTACCTCCCAAGAATCACTTGATTTAACATCACGTCATTATGTGGATATGCCTTCAAGCATAATCCGTGTACACCACTTCAACAAATCATACGTCACGACCTTCCCCAAACTCTACCTTCAACCTTTGACCATTCACTTAGAATCTCACCCCCTTTGCATCTTCAATTTCAATCGCTCCATTTCCATACACTCTTGTGATTCTATGTGGACCAGTCTACTTGGAATTAAGCTTGCCAGGAAAGAGTTTCAAACTTGAATTGAATAGGAGGATGGACTCCCTTACCCTATACTCATGAGGTAAGATTTTTGCATCAGGCCACCACTTGACATTTTTTATAAAGAGCAGAGATTTCATATTCTTGCATCCAAAATTCATCTACCTCAAGGATCTAACAAACACAATTCCTGCTTAGCCACAACAGAAGGAAACTCACTACTAGGCATAGTTGGGGGGCACAGACGCAGGCATATCTGGTAGGGGAACCTCACCCTACAACATTGATATATTTGTTGTCACGATCCAAAGTATACCCTAGGCATAACATGGCGTATAGGACCCCCAAAAGGGCCTACACTAGCTACTCAGCTACATCAAATAAGATAATAGAAAGAAAGATTTCAAAGAAACAGTCTTATGTCATAAAAGAGGTTGACAAAAATGGAAGTCTAACATAAGTATCAATAAGCCATCTACTAATCAAAAGAAGTGGTTGGGACAAACCCATACACCACGTACAAATGTTTGAAAATGGAAAGGAAATAAAAGCTATAAAAGTGTCTCGGCCCTCAAATCATGAGGACTCACCAACCTTCAAAATCCAAATGAATCAACTAGCTACGTGTGTGAGAGGTAGGAGGGTCTGGCCCTACATTAGTTAAACAATGTAGGCACAAGTATGCATTAGTACATGGAATGTAATAAGTATGATAGAAATGTGTAAGAGTTCTGAATACATGCTAAAAGGGACTTTACATGACATGCAATGACCAAGCTAAATTATAAGATCAAAGGTTAGAAAACATAAATCATATTTATGGTCAATGCAAGCTTAACAAATTTAAAACACTTGTGAGATACTTTAGAAGTAACCTTAGTTCATTATTGTGGGAAGTGTACCATGTAATTAACATAGACCATGTGACCAATAACATGGAATCCAGTGTCTATACCACACTTAAAAGAGATGTCCTTACTTGCAAAGATAAGAACCATGAATCTGAGCTAAAGTGAATCCACTAGCTAATGTCTATCTGAGACAATCATCCTATAGTGACACATAGTTTATAGGACATGGGTAATCTCCACTAGTCCACTCGGTGCTAAGTAAATCCCATGGAATTGTCATTAATCATATTTATCATATCATCCATGGAAAGGCAGAATAAACAACCAATCGAAGATAAATTCATTTAGAATAGCTCCCTAACTTGATTCAACTTAAGTGAGAAAAATTTTCAACCTTATGAATACTTTGTGAGAAATCATTTCACAATAACAACATTGAGACTTTACCCTCAAAGCATCCCTAAATCATGTTCATCTACTTCATGAAAGCATGAATATCTTCATAAATTCATCTTTCATAGTTCATCAGCTTCATCATGATTTCATAGTCTAAAAATCATGAATCATGCATGGGTTCATATGAATTCAATTCAAAATCATGGAAATACTTTCAATTCATACATTAGAAGATAGAAAACAAGTAATTGAATCATAATTGAAATGAACCCATGAAGATGCAATAAAACCCTAACTTTTGGATTAAAAATATAGCGTGTAAAACTTGAAGAATTTAGGAAACCTATGGAGGAAAGGAATCCATAGGTGAAGAATAACATATGTTAGTAATCAATGCCTACTATCTATGGTGAATTAGATTTCTTTAAGACAAACCCTAACTTTTTCTTCCTTAGCTCTTGACAGGATTTCGTAGGTGATCTTGGAGTGAAATTCAGGAATTGGGTGAATCATTTAGAATGGGTAGTTTTAGGACTTAAATCACTTATATAGGTCTTTAAATTGGGGTTAAAATGACTTAGTTTAGTTACCAAAAACTTAGGAGAAAGACTAAAATGAACCTAGCTTTTTCACGGTCCTTGATGCCAACCGTCCAGGTGGCCTTTTTCAATAGTGCCTTTAACCGCCAGCCTACTACCTCTAAACGGCCAGTGGTACCCTAAACGGACCATTTAGTGTCTCGTGAAGGGTCCCTGACCTGTTTTAGGCTTGTGGACTTGCTGCTTAGGTCACTTAAACCTATCTAAGTCTAAGGTGTTACATCTATAGACCTCAATTGGTCCACATCAGCCCTCAAAGTGTCAAGCTCACCTCGTAATAGAAGATATCACCTCCAAGCTACCCTGAGCCTTCTCCCGGGCTTCTAATCTAGCGGTGAGGTTATCAAACCTCACACCATGGGAGTCAATAGAGACCTCACACTTATTCAAATGAAACCTCAATGGATTCAAGGAAGCCTCAATAGCCCTTTCAATCAACGAGGGCATATCCTTCTCAACCCTTGCAGCCCTTACATCCGTAGACCGGACAAGATTGTCGTTTTGATAAATCATGGCTTGGGTCAAGGGAGGAGGGAGAATAGGAGCGGGGGAAGTTGCAACAGCAACAATGGAAGTGGAAGTGGAAGGTATAGAGGATGAATAGGGTATACATGATTGTTCCACATAAGGAGCAGATAGAGGGGCCTCTCAAGCAAGTGTGGCACGATCAACCATGAGCATAGTGTCTATTGGTGGCGGTTTCCTCTGAGTCACATCATCCTGTAGATAGTCGGCCTCAATCCTCCAAATGTCATTGGAGGAGACTGGGGTGATCCACTCATCACCTTTCCCCAAAAGGGAACTCAAGCGTCTTCACACAACTGTGTGATCAAGACCGGAAAAGGAAGTAATGTCTGCTCTTTTCGGGCCCTCACTAGCATCTCCTCAACAATAATTGACACAACATTAATGTGCTCCATGTCAATGATTGTACCAACTAACACAACCTTGGTATTTCGAAGGATGAATTCATTCTATGAAGGCATGATATTACTGCTAATGAATCTGAACCAGTATCGGGTCCCAACATTCAAATCCTTCTTCAGTATTCCCACATCGTCAGCTATCCAAGGTGGAGAAATATCGGATATAAATTGTGCCAACCAACCTTTTAGAGCATCAAGGTCATTTGTGCATACGTATTGTGAACATATCAGCATGATTTGAGGGATACCAAGGGTTGTGTTGATTGCACCCGCGTGGCATTGTACCTTCTTACCACACACCTCTACTTCATCCAAGGGCTTCAAAACCGTGCCCTTCCTCTTCTTTGGTAATGCCTGTGCATAGGTCGTGTAAAATTCTCACACCAAAGATGGGACATATGGATTATGAGGCCTTATGAACCCCTCAAATTTGTGGAACTAAACTATGTCCCAGATCGCCGGGTAGTCTCTCAAAACACCATTAGTGGATAGTCGTCTCTCCTCAAGAATAGTACGTTCTCCAGCAGCCTTGAACCTGTTGAGGGATCTTGGAGTGATTATTGGAGAACTCTAGAAATTGGTGCTTCAGTAGAGGAGGGCTGCACCAATTTGGACCTAATGTGCATTCTTTTTCTTACAACCACCTTTTTAGGCTTCTCACTCACTTGCGTAAAAGAGAGCAGGGTGATTTGTTGTGGGCAACGAGCTGCAGATGGCTCGTTGATAGTTATGCGCCTGTGCCTTTTCAAAGGGGGAGAAGGAGGAGAGGAGTCCCTGTATGACTCTGTATCTGAAGTCAGCACCTACTAACCCTTAGTTTTAGACATATCCTACAAACAACAATCATTCAAACATTGAATCGGTGAAGGTTAGTTGAAATGAGAATTAAATAAAAACATAGTTCAAAAATGTTCTAAGGCTCGCATAATGCGAAGGTTATCCGCCTAACAGTTTGGGCAAGCTCACCGAAAATGACAGTAAACAATTTCGAAGAATTTAGGCAAATTGGGCGGAGTCCACTACAATTCGGTGAATCACCGAATTAATTTCAGCAGGCTAAGACAAGCCCGTTGAAAGTGACAGAACAAAATCAAAAGAAAAGGGGATGAGGGGCGATGTCCACTCCCACTTGGCGATACGCCGAGTGGGTTTCAACGGACTTAGACAAGTCTGCCATATGGAATAGTACCCAGGTCACATATTCAAGCAAGGAAGGCAAACTATGTCTTACTCGACAATTCACCTAACTGCCTTGGCGAGCTAAGACAAGCTCGCCGAACATGCATTGTTCAGCCCAGTGCCTTTTTTTACTTTATCCATAATACACAACAATACCTAGTTCCCAATAACCTTTATAATATACCCACATGCTTTTATACCTATGGGTACTGAGAATTCCCCTAAATATCACAAATTATTGCTCAAAACAAATTATTGCTCAAATTGATGATTTGCCCTTAAGAAAGTCGTCACTCCATCTATCATAGGGGAAAATCATATAATCGGGTCAACACTGGGCTAATCAAACTTCACCAATACACAATTTAATCAAGACCCATCAAGATTTAAGACTCAATTTCAACAATTAACCAACACAACCAATTTTATTGATTTTAGACATAGGTTCAAATTTATAACTTGTCAGCACAATCCAATACCAATAATATAGCACTACCCAATGATATCAACTAACAACATGCATCAAATATCCTTAAGCCCATACATCAAAACCAAATTTTAAGCTCAAATAACAGATATAAATTGAACACCAACCTCAAGGAGAAGTAAACAAAAGCAAATGAGGAAGATTAGGGTTTGGGTCGACAAAATACGAAAGACAACACACTCCAAGTACTCAAATAACACACAAGAAAGAAAATCACACACTATAATATGATATTTGAAGTTTATGAAAGAAAATGATCTCAAAGATAACAAAAGGGTTTTTGAAAATACAAAGACCCTTGGCCTTTTTATACTAGCCAAGTTTGGTGGTCACGACTAACGTTGCTGAGTGCGTACGGTGAATCACCAAATGGAGATGAATCTCACTGATGAGTCCTGAACGGATACCCAATCTGAAGGATGATTTGGTGAACTCGATGAAGTTCACATAGTGTACTTCGGTGGATCGCCTCTTGGAGCTCATTGCCTAAATTGGTAGTACCCTTTTTCACATTTTCAGCTCAGAAGGCAGACAATAATGAGTTAGCATAATGCCTTGGCGAATCACCATTATGGTTTTGGCATCACGTATTATGTCTTTTGCAACACTTTGACTTCCTTTCAACCTGCAATCACAATACATTATTAAAAGTAATAAAGCAAAAGTTAAGACTTGGGTTGCCTCCAAGAAGCGCCTTATTTAATGTTGTGGCATGACGTAGTTCTCAATTTCTCAGCCTTCATTTTTGGTATTAGGTATGGTATCACTAGGCAATGTTCCCTTTTGCCTCGGATTGGGATGGGTGGAGTTATGACAATGTGGAGTTTATACTTCTTTTCATATTGTTGGCCATTCTTTCACACATTCATCCTTGCTTTGCCCTTTAGCCTTCATAGCTGTAAATAATCGAAATATCATTACAATAGGACATAATTAGGCATTCAGGACACTAATTTTGAGCTAAATAAGCCTCAAATGAGTGTAAAGCTACCACTCATCAATACCCCCAACTGAAACTTTTGTTTGTCCTCAAGTAAATCAAGAACACAATCAGCTCAACAAGGGTGTCTACAAGGGTACTCAATGAGACTTAACATGCAAGTTCCATTACAAGACTACTCTCAACAACATGCCATACTGAATCATGATCGAAAAGCTACAAATGATTAATATTCGATCTCAACACAAGTTAAGTTCACTATAACTTCTTTTCTAATGCAAGACCATGTTTCAACAAATGCTTTCAAGTGCCCTCACATCAAGAACAATCACATGCTCTCACAAAGCAAATCAATAAAGAAGTAAGGAATCAATGCAACTCTCACTCTCTCAAAAGAGAAATACATGCAACCTTCATCCCATAGGTTTGCCCATATTTTCCAATCATCACACAACCTAGTTCATGCAAGATCTCCAGGGTATTAAGGTATGACCAATTTGGCTCAGTGACTTCACCTTTTCAAAGTATTATTGCAATCATCTTCACCTCTTCTCATGTTCTTTTCATTTATTTTCATTTGAGAACTCAAACTCTGATTTGTCAATCACATTATCTGGAATCCCCTTTTTATTTCACCAAACTCTCTTTTTCATTTCAATTTTTCAAATGTTGTTCATCACTCATATTTTTATTATAAGGAGGGGTTCCTTCTTTTTGTAACAATCTTCAAAGTTCAGTCTCATTTCATCTTCCTTTGCCTTTCACTTGGCTTTCATTCCTCCTTCTTTTCCACACCCCAACTTAGGCTTATGGCCTTAGTTGTCTATTCAAACATAACAATGCTTCAAAAAGGATTTTGGGTGAGAAGTTAGGGATAATTTGGCTCAAGGGGTTTCAATATGGTTGCCAACAAATAGTTTAGGATCAAATGGTGCCAAAATGGATGCTCACCATCACAAGGTAGTCACAAAGGATATGGAGGTTTGGGTTCCCTCTAAGATCTTTTGCCCAAGATCATGCCTTACACTTACCAAGGGTTAGACAATTAGACTAACAAAGCAAATTCTAGGATTCCACACATAGGCTTTCAAGTAAAACCGCACCACACATGGCACTTCGAATACATTAATTTAGAATAGCTCCAAAAGATCAAAAGCTTGCATGCGATGTTCATTGCAAGGCTCATATGAAAACACAGCGAGTCAACAAAAGGTTAAACAAGTCACTCAAAATTGCAGCATCATCGATTTCTTTCTTGCAACACAAATACTTTACATCATGCTCATCATGAGTACTATTCAAGACATCGATATTTAACATAATAGATCCTCAAATTATAATCAATGAAAACTTAAGCATTTCACGAATTCAAAAACTCATAAGGCAAGAGAAATTTGAGAGAAAGAGGCAAAGAGAAATAAAAACCAAATGAAGCACTATAATAAAAACAAAAAGAAAATACTACAATCATCCAAAAGCTGATAGTAACAAAATACCAAAATACAAAAAAAAATGAGAATATTGGCACAAATGCCCTCACCCCACCAAAATGTAAACAGTAGTGTCCTCAATGCAAAAATAAAATAAAAGAGTATGGGAGGAAAGGTGAAAAGGTCCCCCTTATAGGTTATGCCTATGAACTGCTCTCATGAGAAGTCTCTAGAGGATTTGCATCATTCGGGGCAATAAGATCCAGGAGGCAGCAATGTAGCATCATCCGGGGCATTATGCCCGGCACAATAGTGAGAGGAATGGTAGAGTCTGATGAGACTCCACTGGTGCCAAATCCGCAGGTTTCTCGAAAGGATCTATCCAATGTAGCATGAACTATCATCTCCTCTATGTCCTGCAACTCAGTTAATGTCAAAGCAATCATCTACTCATCATTCTCTCTCCTCAACCTTTCCCTATCAGTCTTTTCAGACAAATCATCATCGGCCCTCTCATCCTCTGCATCAACATCATCAACATGTGCATCAGCAACTCTCTCAGCCTCCCCACTCGGTTGCATACTCTGAGATGGCTCACTACTAGGCATAGTCGGTAGCATAGAGGCAGACGCATGAGGTAGGGAACCTCACCCAAAGCATTGAAATACTCGTAGACCTCAGCTGGTCTACATCATTCCTCAAGGTACCCAACTCAGCCTGCATAATAGGAATCACATCCGAACTACCCTCAACCTTTTCCTGGGTCTCTAATCTAGTAGTGAGATTGTCCAACCTCACACCATGTGACTCAATAGTAGCCTCGCACTGAGTCAACCAATCTTTCAATGGGGCTATATCCCTCTCAACAACCCTATCAATAAATGAGGGCATATCCTGCTCAACCCTTGCAGCCCTCAAATCCACAGATCGGGAAAAACTACCCATTTGGTAGATCATGGCTCAACAGAAGGAGAAGATGGAGTGGACTCATAAGCCAAAGTAGTAGGATCAATAACAGGCTTGGTGTCTGATTAACGTTTCAAGCACACCTCATCCAATTCTAGGTGTAAACGATCGTTAAGCAGTATAAAACCCAACAAATGAGTTGGGGTTGAATCCCACAGGGAGGGGTACGTGTTCAAATTCAATCAAGAAGTACGAATGTGGTCTAATCAGCCATAGGAATAGAAATTAATGAAAAAGACATAAAACAAATAAAAGGGGTGACACGAATGTCAAATGGGGGGTTTTGTTTTGCAATTATCAACTACAACGCAGATAACAATAAGGAGAGGAATTCTTGGGGTGTGATCGATTATAGGCAAATTCGATATATGGGTAATTGAGACAACTAGAAATTAGCTAAATTTCAGTGGATAGGCAAGACTATAATTGAAATAATTTTCTCTCGAACAACTATTCCGCTTCAATTGATTTCTCTCGAACATCAACAAGCATAGCAATTAAGAACAACCCATAACCTTAATGCATCTTCTCTCTCGAGCAAGATGGGTAGTACTGAGTTTAGGATTCACTCTCTCGAGCTGAACCCAAATCAACCCAATACATACAAATCATTAATCAATAATCTTAGTGCTAAAACCTCTCTCTCGAGCAAGCTAAGAACACTAAAATAGAACTGCATTTGCAATTATAATTCATAAATTAAACCACAATTAATGATTAAACCCACTTCAATATAGCATTTAAACTAGTAATTAACAATACCCATACACTAATTCAACCCATAATCACATGATCAGACCCCAAGAATTGGGGTTTTAGCCAAACATCATAAAAAGATAAAAATTGTTACCAAATCGATTAGCCATCAACTGGGTAAGAGGAATTTAAGCTTTACAATGCTCCAATTCAAAGAAAATTAGAAACCCACTTGCAAAATCTCCAAATTGAGTCTCAAAACATTCAAGTCTACTAAGAAACTCAAGAGAAAACTGTTCTAGACTAAATTGGATTCTCAAAGTCTATAAAATTTGATACTAAATTAACTGTTTAAAACTAATTTATAGTCGCCGAAAATAAGTCACGAAGGGACGTTTGGCGGAGTAAGTCAGGCTCGCTGAACCACTCGGCGAGCCCTCCATTGATCTCTTCCATCACCTTTTTGTCTTGGCACTCAGCATCCTAAAGTCCTGTAACTTTGGGTGATCTCACTTTGCATCGTGGAACTGCTCGGCGACTCGCCGACTGCTCCTTTTCGTCGCCGACTTGGTTTCTTCTTTTAGGGCTTGGCACACTGGAATTTAGGCGGTGCGAATAGCCACTCGGTGACACGTCGAGTACTCTTGGCGATCTTCAAGCTCGCCCTTCTTAATTATTTCATCTTGTTTTGTTCATTTTTGCGTGTTAGTGTCCTTTCTTTGCTCCTCAATCCATATACTTGAAAATCAAGGCATTAACATCAGTTTATAGCATAAATTAGGCATTTGAGGACACTAAATCTATCAAAACAAAGCCCTAAATGAGTCTAAATCTAGGACTCATCAACACCCCCAACTTAAACTTTTGCTTGTCCTTAAATAAAACTCAAGATCAGCAGTTAAAAAAGGATGTCTCAAACAGTGCTGCATAAGACTCAACATGAATGCACACAAAATGTTCAATTTACTCATGCAATGATCAATTGTGCACTCAAAGATTCAAAATTGTGACTCACCATTACCAATGATGCTCAAGTTCACAGTACTTGCTACAAATGCAAGTTCAAGCTCAACAAAGGTACTCAAATGCCCTCACAATAAAGATGATTCCATATTCACACATAATTTCTCAACAATTTCAAGTTTCGGAATCACATACAACTCTCACACTCCCAAAGATGAACACATGCATGACTTCACCCATAGGTTTGCCTTTATTTTCCAATCAACATTTGTTTCAGCTCACTCAAGATCACCAAGGTCTTTTCATGTCTTGTAATGGGGTTTAGTGTCAAGGTATGGTCATTTAGGCTCATTGGCTTCTATCTTCATGAAGTGTGGCCTGAATATCACTTTCTTCCTTTTTCTTAACAATTCAAACATGCTCATAATCCACCCCATTGTTCAATTTCATATGAATTACCAGATACCCCATTTCTTTTGCAATTTTCATCACTTTATTTCACAACTTTTTCTTTCTTTTTCTTTGCTTCTTTTCTCTTTTCTTTTCTCTTTTTTTTATATGGAGGGGTTCCATCTTTTTCAAAACCATTACTCAAAGGGGGATTTTTCACACTTCTTGAGTTCCCTTCTCTTTTCACCACACCCCCAATTTAGGCTTTTGGCCTAAGTTGGCTATTCACACAAACCACACTTCATGAAAGTTATGGGTAGAATGATAAAGAGGGATCACAATTGTTCAAATTTCTTCCAAGAAAAGGATAAGGCTCAATAGGGTTCAAGCAAGGTTCACACATCTCACAAGGTTGGCCACAAAAGAGGTATATTGTCAAATTGTTTCACTCTTCAAAATTATTGCCTAAGATCATTTCAAGTGCTTGCATCACTTAGTCAACCGGACCAACGGGGAAAATTCTAGGTTTCATCACACACAATGTTCAAGGTAATATCATCACACAAGGCATTGGCACCAATATCAAACGATACTCCACACTTTCTAGCTAGTGTGCAATGTTCATCACAAGAGACTCATTCGATAACCGGCTAGTCACAATGAGATGCTACACATTGTCTATGCAACTTCATTTGGCCTCATCGTAGCCGCACATTCATTTCGTTCAATTAAGAGCACTATTCAAGTCATCGGTATTGATCATAACCGATACTCAAATTTACACAAGAACAACCACAATCACAAACAATAGGGGTGACATAATTTTTTTTTTTAAAATAGGTCGAAACCATTTCCATTCAAAACAAGGAGCTACAAACTCAAACATTCGCAAGAATCATCATCCAAACACAGTCAAAACACAATTATAGATCACAAAACCCAATCAATACAAACAAAACTATCATCACAAGAGGTAGGTATGGAAATACCTCACCCCACCCACAAAACAAAAGTAGTTGTCCTCAAATGCAACTAAAATAACATCAATCAATAAAAACAACAAAAAAGGAGGTAAAGAATGATCCTGTCTACACAGTCGCTCTGTCTTTCGGGGTATCCATGCCCGGGGTCACACTCTGGGGCTGGGCATCAGTGCCAGGAGTAGCATCAATACTCCACTAGAGCCAGCCATAGAAATATCCCTCAAGGAGGCTTGTCGGGCAGTCTCAATTATGGCACCCTCTAGGTCTGCCAGATCATCATATACAATAGCATCCGCTCCTCAAGCTGCTCCTCATCGGTCTTGGCCTCAGACTCAGCAGCAGCAACATCCTCTATAATATCATCTCCGGTGGTAGCCGGAGATACCTCAGCACAGGCTGGAATCTCAACACTCGGATCCTCGGGGATCTCAACTGACCCAAACAACAAAGTGAAGTCTGTGGACTTCAGATGGTCCACATCATTTCTAAGCTCAGAAACCTCGGCTTTCAAAGTTGTAACCTCAGTAGTAACCCCATGTCCTCTCTCACAAGTCACTACTCTCGCAGTGAGAGCATCAATGGCAACTTGGAGAGGTGTAAGTGTAACTGTGATGGCCCTCTCGATCATCCAGGGCATCTCGGCCTCTAGCCGGGAGGCCCACACATCTGCAGAATGCGCTAGGTGCCCCATCTTGAGGAGTATGTCCTGAGTGATCGGAGGCCTGGAGGTAGTGGTACCTGAAGCAGCTCTTCGAGGCTGGGAGGCAGGAGAGGAACCTGGGGCCTGAGAAGGAGTGGAAGTAGATATACCTGAAGGCTTGGAGGCTGGATTAGGCAAAGCTGCCTCTGCAGGTATAGAATCAACATCAACCTCCGAAGATGTGTCCACCAGAGCTGCTCTCCTCCTATCCGCCTCATCCCGTGTGTACTCGGCCTCTATGCACCGGATGTCAGTGGAGGATTTAGGTGTAACCTCAACATCCCTCTTCTCATCAAGAGGAACTCCAGCCCGCTGACACAACTCTGTAATAAGCACTGGGAATGGCAGGGACGTCTGACGCTGTTTGGCCCTCATGTCCATCTCCTGCTCTATAATCATTCCCAAGTTTAGCCACTTCTTGGCGATGATGGATCCGAGACAGGCCGCCTTTGGGTGGCGGAGAATGGACTCGTTCTGTGACGGCATGATTGAGCTACTGATGAACCCAAACCAATACAGAGCTAGCGTTCAAGTCCTTCTTCTAAATAGGGACTCCGGCCTCAATCCACCTCGGGGTGGTGTCAGAAATGAGGGGAGCTAACCATCCCTTAAGGTCATCTAAAGTCTACGAAGTGACCATACTCTCATATGCGTGTGAGATGTCTGTGGTCCTGTTAAGTACAACATTAATATGATCGCTACTGCACCCCACTGTCTTCCCCTGAACCATCACGGACTCCACCGGTCTGAAGGTACTATCCTTCTTCTTCCCCTGGGGTACTAAATCGCCATATGCAGTGTAGAACTCCCTGACCCAGGTGGGAATGTATGGGCCATGGGGCCTGGTGAATATGTCAAACCTGTGGTACCGAAGTGTGTCCCACACAAGAGGGTACCTGTCCACTACCCCATCCGTGGATAATCTCTCCTCCAGAATGGTCCTCAATCCCTCGGCCTTTAAAAGGTTGAGTAATCGGGGAGGAGGACCCTGAACTGGTGGTACTGGGACCACCGTCTGTGCCGGTGCTGGCACTGTATCAACAGTAGGAGGGGTAGACTCCGGGATCCTAGACGGACCTTGACGAACCTTTGCACGAATCTCTGCTTGTCGGGTCTGTAATGGTTGGTCATCCTCAGGATCGGAGAGTGAGACCTGAGAACCAAAAGGTTCCCCATGACTGTCGGAGTTGTGCTCCGATCTCTCAGCTACGGGTGCTTTTCCCTTGCCTTTGCCTCCCTTCAGAGGTGCTTTCTTGCCCTGTTTTGTGGAAGAAGCTGCTCCCTCATTTATTGCAATGCCCCGTACTCTTTTGCAGGGCGGCATGCCACTATCATCTTAATTGGTCCTAGCCATATCTGCAAAACACATCGAAAAATGTTAGAAATCGTTAAGGAAAATTGCAGAAATTCAAGTTGCAAAAAGACTCACCGAACCAGTCGGTGATTCGCCGAATCGGTTAGGCGATCCAGATCGGGTTCGCCGGAAGGACCAGCTCAAAAATTTCTCAGAAATAAGCTATGTCGGCGATACTTAGGCCCCTTCGGCGAGCTTAGACTAGCCCACCGAATATTACAGTGTATTTTAGGGGTTAGGGGTGCAGAAAGGGTGATCAAACAGGGACTTTAGCGAATCGCCGAACCGTTCGGCGAGCTCGACCTAGCTTGCCTAACTGCCCAACGTGCCAATTTTCAACCCCGTTTTCCAAAATCAAGCCCGCAGCCCCTGAAATCAAAATCAAACACCTACACTATGCAATTACACTCAGACCCAATCGACCCATGCCTCCAGGGTACTCAGACTTCCCCCGATTTGGCCAAAATTGGCCATTTGACGACTTATGTCCTTAAGAATGACGTCAAACGCTCTATCATGGGGAAAACTACGTCATTTAGCACAATTGGGGGTTACTTAGACTTGACCCAAATAGACCCAACATAAAATAACCGCAACCCAACAATTTAAGATCAATTTTAACACATAAAACTCGGGAAATCATCTTTTAAAGCATTTAGGCACAATTTTGAAACACAAAACGAGCAATCCAACACATAAAACATGATTTAAACAATAACCCAACACACATTAACACAAATTTACCAATAGCATTTGAGTTCAACCACTAGTCATAGGTGCGGGGTTCGGAAAACCAACCTGAGTGCCAAATAGAGAATTTGGAAAGCTAGGTGGCAAAGAAATCCAATTTCGAGCACGAGATAACACACACAAAGTGAATAAAATAACAAAATATAGAAACTCTAAAGTGCGGGTGAGAGTGTACGGGGTTAGAAATGAGAGAATATGAAATATTTTGAAATTTTAAACCGTTTGGCCTTTTAAAACCTTTTAAGTTCGCGGCCCTTTCGGCGGTGTAAGTCATCCACGCTGAACCACTCGGCAATGCGCCGAGCGGTAAATTACCTCGCCGAGTTTTACAGGACTACCAATTATCTTGGGGGTCCAAACGACAGACAAAATTGGGCTCGCCGACCTGTTCGGCGAGTCGCCGATTCATTAATTAGCCCGTCGAGTTTTACAGAACTCCACCTCTTGTTTTGTGTTTCCAACGGCGGTCCAACTCGGGCTCGCCAACCTCTTCGGTGAGTCGCCGACTAGACTCTTTGGCTCGCCAAACTGCACATTCTCAAACACACTCCACTTTTCAACCTGCACAATCAACACTCATTATTCAAAATCAAACTTAAAGCATTAAAAACTTGGGTTGCCTCCCAAGAAGCGCCTTAGTTAACGTCGTGGTACGATGAGGATTCCAAATCAAGGTTCATTTTTGGGGTTTGCCATTGTATTACTAGGCAACCCCCCTTGTTGTCTTGGATTCAAATGCGATGAAATTTGACCCATTTTGGTCTCCAGCTGCTTAATACAGACAGAGTGAGAGGTCACCGTCTGGTTGAGAGTCGAAACATCCTCTTTCATCTCTTTCAACACTTTATCAGACTCTTCGAATTTGGTGAGAATGTCTGAGAGCATATCTTCAGTCCGGCCACCCTCAGAATCTTTCGGCTTTTGACGCTCATGAGGAGGAACATACCTATCCTTCTCCCCCTCTCTATCCTTCCAAGTGGTGTTACGATCATGCCATTCTCTATCACGGTCTCTCCGGCCCTCATCTCTATTCCATCCTTCGTTTCCTCCCGACCTTGGGTATTTTGCACGATAACTTCCTCCTTGATTGGCTAGGAATTTTACTTCCTTCTTGTACAACGCTTCAAATTCCACAACATTTTTTGCCAAGATATCCAGCTGGGTCATCATTGCGACCATGTTCAGGTATCTCTCTTGATCCTTTACGATCTGTTCTTTTGTCATTTTATAAGTGAGGAGAGAGACTTGATCTTTGTGAGTATTCCATGACCTGTTTATCTCAGTCATGCAATCAAGGAGTTGGGACACTATTGCATAGGGCTGTTGCATTATACCCCCCAGAGCAAGTTGGTCAGCCACTCTTTTGTTTACCGAATCAAGTCCCCTATAGAAAGATTCCAGCAGCACCTTATCTGGAAGTCCATGAGTTGGGCACTGCAACACCAGCTTCTTAAATCTCAGCCATGTCTCATGGATTCGCTCGCCTTCCAAGCGTTTGAACCCTTGAATACCATTCCTTAGGGTCATCATCTTCGATGAGGGAAAGAATCTCACTAGAAATGCTGTGGTTAGCTCATCCCAAGAGGTGATAGAGTCCTTTGGTAACTCAGCCAACCATTTAGTCGCTTCACCTATCAAAGAGAATGGAAACAACCTGAGACGGACCAATTCTTGCGATATGTTCTTAAATGAGAACGGCCCACAAACATCCACGAAGTTCCTTATATTCTCATTGGGATCCTCATGAGCCAGCCTCCAAAATAGTCCTTTCAATTGGAGGAGCTAAAGCATTGTGCTTGTCATGTGAAAAACAACGTTTCCTTCAGCTGCAGGTAAACGAATGGCACCAACACCACCACTTGGTTTGGGTCATTGAGGTTCCCAATATCGTCTTGGTGGCCCACTTGGCTACCATTACTTCCGTTGACACTCATCTCCTCCTCTGTTCAACACAAATAACACAAAACCAAAAACCAAAATAAGTTGATTCAACTACAACAAAAAAAATCACAGTTCAACTTCAATAAAAGAATTTTAAACAACACCACTCCCCGGCAGTGGCGCCATTTTGATTAACGTTTCAAGTACACCTCATCCAATTCTAGGTGTAAACGATCGTTAAGCAGCATAAAACCCAACAAATGAGTTGGGGTCGAATCCCACATGGAGCGGTACATGTTCAAATTCAATCAAGAAGTACGAATGTGGTCTAATCAGCCATAAGAATAGAAATTATCAAAAAAGACATAAAACAAATAAAAGGGGTGACACGAATGTCAAATGGGGGGTTTTGATTTGCAATTATCAACTAAAACGCGGTCAAATAATAAAGAGATAACAATAAGGAGGGGAATTCTCGGGATGTGATTGATTATAGGCAAATTCGATATATGGGTAATTGAAACTACTAGAAATTAGCTAAATATCAGTGGATAGGCTAGACTATAATTGAAATAGTTTTCTCTCGAACAACTATTCCGCTTCAAGTGATTTCTCTCGAACATCAACAAGCATAGCAATTAAGAACAGCCCATAACCTTAATGCATCTTCTCTCTCGAGCAAGATGGGTAGGACTGGGTTTAGGATTCACTCTCTTGAGCTGAACCCAAATTAATCCAATACATACAAATCATTAATCAATAATCTTAGTTCTAAAACCTCTCTCTCGAGCAAGCTAAGAACACTAAAATAGAACTGCATTTGCAACTACAATTCATAAATTATACCACAACTAATGATTAAACCCACTTCAATATAACATTTAAACTAGTAATTAACAATACCCATACACTAATTCAACCCATAATCACATGATCATACCCAAAGAATTGGGGTTTTAGCCGAACATCATAAAAAGATAATCTCTAAATTGAGTCTTTAAGCTTTACAATGCTCCAATTCAAAGAAAATTCGTAACCCACTTGCAAAATCTCTAAATTGAGTCTCAAAACCTTCAAGTCTATTAAGAAACTCAAGAGAAAACTGTTCTAGACTAAATTGGATTCTCAAAGTCTATAAAATTCGATACTAAATTAACTGTTTAAAACTAATTTATAGTCGCCGAAAATAAGCCACAAAGGGCTGTTTGGCGGAGTAAGTCGGGCTCGCCGAACCACTCGATGAGCCGCCTATTCATCTCTTCTATCACCTTTTTGTCTTGGCACTCAGCATCTTCAAGTCCTGTAACTTTGGGCGATCTCTATTTGCATCGCAGAACTGCTCGGTGACTCACCGACGGCTCCTTTTCGTCACCGACTTGGTTTCTTCCTTCAGGGCTTGGCACACTGGAACTTTAGGCGGTGAGATTAGCAACTCGGCGACACGCCGAGTACTCTCGGCGATCTTCAGGCTCGCCTTTCTTTATTTCTTCATCTTGTTTTGTTTCTTTTTGCCTGTTAGTGTCCTTGCTTTGCTCCTCAATCCATATACCTGAAAATCAAGGCATTAACATCAGTTTGTAGCATAAATTAGGAATTTGAGGACAATAAATCTACCGAAACAAAGCCCTAAATGAGTCAAAATCTAGGACTCATCAGTATCTGGTGGTGGCGGCCTCTTCCGACACACATCGTTCTGTAGATAATCAGCTTCAATTATCCGGATATCAAGAGAGGAGGCCGGGGTGATGTGCACTTCAGTCTTCCCATGAAAGCAAACTCCAGCATCCTCAGAGAGCTGTGTGATCAAGATTGGGAAGGGCAATGAGGTCTTCTCCTTTTGGGCTCTTAGTAGAATCTCATCAACAATAATGGACCCCATATTAATCTGCTCCCTGTCGATGATGGTTCCCACTAACACCGCCTTGGGATGCCAAAGGATGAATTCATTCTATGAAGTCATGATATTGCCGCTAATGAATCCGAACCAGTACCAGGCCCATATATTTAGATCCTTCTTCTCAATTCTTGCACCTTCAGCCATCCAAGGTGGAGATATCATATATCAGTGGGGCTAGCCACCTCTTCAGAGTGTCAAGTTCAAGGTGCATCCGAATTTGGAACATATCAGCTTGGTTTGATGGAGTGCCAAGGGTTGTGTTGATTGCACCCGCATGGCATTGAACCTTCTTACCACACACTTCAACCTAATCTAAGGGCTTCCAAACAGTGCCCTTCCTCTTCTTAGATAAGGCATGTGCATAGGCCATGTAAAATCTTTCACCCATGATGGAACATATGGGTTACGAGTTCTTGTGAAACCCTTGAACTTATGGAATTGAATATTGTCCCAAATCGCCAGGTAGTCTCTCAAAATACCATTTGTGGAGAGTTATCTCTCCTTTATAATGGTACGCTCTCCAATAGCCTTGATCCTATTCAGGCTTCTTAGAGTGATTATAGGGATAACTTTGAACGTTGGTGCTTGAGTAGAGGAAAGTGGCACTAGTTTAGACCGGATGCCCATTTTTTTTCTTGCAATCCCTTTATGGGTAGCACATTTCCATGTTTACAGAAATGTTGAGTGGTTGGTTATGGTTGGGGAGCCTCAGATCGCTCGTTGATCACTATTCCTTTTGCTTTTTTTATGGAGGAGGAGGAGAGTCTCGATCTGATTATGTATCCGAAGTTACCACCTACTTTCTCTTAGCCATGACACGTAGAGCACAATCATTCAAACGTAGAATCGATTGAGGTTAGTTGAAATCAAAATCAAATTAAAGCACAATTCAGAAAATTTCTGAGGCTCTCCTAATAAGAAGGCGGTCCGTCTAATAGGATGGGTGAGCTTTGGTGAGCTCCACAAAATGGAAAGTACCAAATATCAATGAACTTAGGCATGATGGGAGGAGTCAATTCAAACTCGGTGATTTTCCGAGTTTTTTTTGGTGGGCTAAGACAAGTCTGCAAAAATAGAAAATGCAAATGAAAAGAAACAGGCATAAAGGGCGATGTTCACTCCCACTTGGTGATCCGCCTAGTGTGTTTTAGCGAACTAAGACAAGCCCGCTGAATGGAACAGTACCCAAGGTCACATATTCACTCTAGAAAGCAAGTTAGGGCTTACTCGGTGATTCACCTAACCACCTTGGCGAGCTAGGAAAAGCCCTTCGAATTGGTAGTGTTTAGCCCAGTGACAATTTTCACCATTTAAACCAACATACGCATCAATACCTAGTTCCCCATCAACTTAACAATCTACCCACATGCTTATATACCCATGGGTACTCAGATTTCCCCCAAATTTCACAAAGTATTGCTCCAATTGATGATTTTCCCTTAAGAAAGTCGTCACTCCATCTATCATTGAGCAAATACATGCAGTCGGGTCAACACTAGCCTAACAAGACTTCACCTAGGTAAAAATAAAGTCAGACCCAACAATATCAAAAATTTGATTTCAAATTTTAACCAACACAATCAATTTTGCAATTTTAGGCAAATGTTCATAAACTTAACTCATGGGCATAGTTCAATAACAACATTGTGACACAAAATTAATTAACAACATGCATATTATGGCCTTAAGCCCATACAAAAAACATGATTTTAAGCACAAATAACAAGATAGACATTGAACAATAACCTCAAGTAGGAGTACACACTAGCAAGTGAAGGGAGTTAGGGTTTTGCCAATGAATAACGCAAGACAAATCACTCTACGTACTCAAAAATCACACAAAAAGACACTAACACACTAAAAAATAGTATTGAAAGTGAAAGGGGGAGAAGGATCTCAGAGATAGCAAAGGATTTTCTTTTTAAAAATGTAAAGACCCTTGGCCTTTTTATAGCAGGCACATTTTCGGTCCCGACTAACATCAACGAGTTCGTTCGGTGGATCACCAACTGGTGCTGAAACTAACTAAAGAGGCCTGCATGAAAACCAAAATTGAAGGCCAATTCAGTGAACTAGATGGAGTCTGCATAGTGTACTTAGGCAGATTTCCATTTGGAGCTCATATCGCCTAAATTAACAGTACACTTTTTCAATTTTCCAGCTCAAAAGCGGATAAGAATGAGTCCACACAATGCCTTCGGTGGATGACCGTTATGGTTTTGGCATCGCCTAGTATGTCCCTCACAAAACTTTGACTTCCTTTCAACCTGCACTCACAACACACGTTACTGAAAGCAATAAACAAAATTAAATCTTGGGTTTCCTCCTAAGAAGTACCTTATTTAACATAATGGCATGACATAGTTCTCACTTTTTCAATATTTATTTTTGGGATTCGAAACGGTGTCACTAGGATCAATTTTCCCTTTGCCTTGAATTGAGATGGGTGGAGATCTGGCAGATGTAAGTTTCCCACTGTTTGATAGACACCGAATGAGAGTTCACCATTTGAGATAAGGTGGAGAAGTCATTGTTCAATTCTTTCAACACCTTGTCGGATTCTTCAACCTTGTTGAAGATCCTTGTGAGCATTTCCTCGGTTTGGTTTCCTTTCAGACCGGCTAGTTCTTTTGGTCATGGACGATCATAGGGAGGAAAATATCTATATATCTTTTTCAACCTCCCTATCTCTCTATTTTCGACCTTGCGGATCTTTCCAATCACTATCTCGCTCCTTGTTCCAGACTTGGTTCCCACCTTGTCGTTTGGTAGTTTGGGTGAGAACCTCTCATTTGGTTTTCCAAGTATTGCACTTCTCCATTGTATAATGCCTCAAACTTGGTATCTTCCGGGAATTTCCCACTAATTGTTCCAACCGCATTAACTGATTTCAAACCACTTCCCATGACATGTTTAGCCAACAAATCGAGTTGGGTCATCATTTTGGCCATATTTTCATTGTGCTCATTGTCCTTCTCAATTTGTTCTTTACTCATGCACAATTCTTGATTAGACACTTGGTCCTCTCTAGTATGCCATGCTCGGTTAACTTTGGTCATGTCATTAAGAAACAACATTGCTACTTCATACGGTTGTCTTATTAATCGTCCTTGGACCAACTGATCATCCGCACCTTTATTGACTGAATCAAGGCTGCAATAGAAGTATTGTAGTAGCAAATTGTTCGGAACACCATGTGTTGGACATTGCAAGAGTAATTTCTTAAACTGCAACTAAATCTAATGTAGAGGTTCACCTCCAATTCTTTTGAAATTTTAGATTTGGGTTCGAAGTTTAACCATCTTTGAGAGGGAAAAGAATCTCTCCAATAAAGCTGCATTCCACTCCTCCCAAGAAGTATTAGAGTCAGTTGGCAATTTCGCCAACCGTCTTGTAGCTTCGCCCGTCAAATATAACGGGAATAACCTCAACCTTACGGACTCTTATGAGATCTTTTTGAACATAAATGGTCCACATACTTCTACAAAATTCTGAAGGTGTTCATAGGAATCCTCATGAACTAAGCCCTCAAACATGCCTTGTAGTTGGAGCACTTGTAGCATTGTTTTGCTTAGATGAAAAATTATCCTCCCGGCTGTGGGAGGTATCCGGTTGGCTCCTATGGTTCAAATGATATTCACATGCATATCATTGAAATCACCCATGTTGTCATTTTTCCTGTAGTGACTATCGTTGTCACTACCATGGGCACTCATGCTCTAAACCTACAAATCAACAAACCACAACATCCAGTAACAATTTACCACAACTAAACAAGTTTACAAACTAATTTCTCAAATGGAATTTCTAGCCATCATTCCCAGTCGTGGAACCATCTTTGATAATGCTCAAAAAACTATATACCAATTAAAAGAGTAAATGGTCATTTTCAATAAAAATACCCAACGAAGAGTTGAGGTCGAATCTCACAGAGGATGATACAAGGCAAGGAATTCTAGCAGAAAATTTGGAATGTAAATTAATTCATCTGCAGCAATAAAAACAAGTGGGTGGATGATTCCACCAAATTTAATAAAAAGAGTTTGGTTATCAAAAGTCATAATTAAGCCAGGATTTCAGAAATTCAAATAAGTAACAACTAATCTAATGGTGCGGGGATTGGAAATCAATGTCACATAGGGGTATTTGTGTTGTTCTATAGTTATGAACATTCATGGATAGGTTGGGTCATTTTCAAATACACTAATTTTCTTTTGATCTCATAGCATCATTTCATATAATCTCTTTTTAGTCTCATTGATGTGCTATACTAAACAACTCAATACCTTACACTATTCTCTCTTTCGACGCAACAATAGGGCAAATAGATCCGACCCATAAACTCTATTTTCAAGGAAGTTACAAACATCAAACTTAAATTGCAAGTATCAAACTAATTACTCACTCCAATCAATTCCTTTCTAGCATCAGTCAGAGTTTGGAAGTAGGAATTATTTTGCAACCTTAACCCATAATTTAACCCCATGCTTATTAGCCCACATCCATGTATAAAAAGCAGCAAAACAGAGCATAACAGAATACCCACTACATTAAATCAACACCCAACCCCAAGATTGCACCCCTAAATTTTGAGGTTTTAGCCACCCATCAGAAAGAGTTAAGAAATTATACCTTCCATGAAAGCAGCCATGGGTAAAATGAAATTAGCAATTACAAGCAATACCCAGTTTGAATTTCAACTTCAAATTGTCAATTTCAAGAGCAAAAGTTGAAACACCCCAAAGGCTAAAAGTGTTCTTCATAAAGTAAAGTGTTTATCTCTCTAAAAAAGATTCAGAATTCTCTAACTATTTTTAGGACTTAGAAACTCCAATTTTTCTTCTTTCTCTCTCCTTTGGGCTATTTATAATTTCTCTAAATTTGGCCAAAAAATCAATATGTGACCCATTGCGCAATGTGAGCTAGGCTCGCCGATCATATTAGGAGAATTGCTAACTGCTCTCTAGCTCACGTTTCTCTTTCTCTAAGCTTCAGGTGTTTGAACCTCAGTCGGCATGCTTGTTCAAGTCTACCTTTAAAATTTGGTGTATCGCTGAGAACCAACTTTGTTCACCTTTCAAGCCTTCAATTTTCTTCATGTAATGTTCCTTTCGACAATGTTCAACATGTTCTCCTTTCTCATTCGGTGAGTCGTCATTTCTCTTTTTTTCACCAACCTGCCTCAATTAATTAAAGTGTTGTGCACTGTCTATTTGGGGGAAGTCATACACATTGGGTGATCCGCCCTTCTTGCTAGGCGATAAAAAATGTGGTGTTTACACTTCTTTTCATATTTTTTGTCATTCTGTCAAACATTCATCCTTTCCTTGGCCTTTAGCCTTCATAGCTATAAATAATCAAAATATCATTAGAATAAGATATAATTAGGCATTGAGGACATTAATTGTTGAGCTAAATGCGCCTCAAATGAGTGTAAATCTACCACTCATCAACTATCAAGAAATTTGAAATGTTAATTCATTCATTTGTAGTTATAAGAACAAGTTGTTAGATGATTCCACCAAATTCACTAAAAGAGTTTGGTTATCAATAGTCACAATTAAACTAAAATTTCAGAAATTTCAAATAAGTAACAAGTAATCTAGGGGTGCGGGGATAGGAATCAATATCACATATTTGTAATTGTGTGTAATTGTGTTGCTCTATAGTGATGAACATCCATGTATAAGATAGGTCATCTTCAATGACACAAATCTTCTTTCGATCTCATAACATCAGTTCATAGAATCTCCATTCGGTCTCATCTATGTGCAAAAATAAACAATTCAATACATTACATTATTCTCTCTTTCAATGCAAAAATAGGGCAATTATATCCAACCCATAATCTCTATTTTTACCCACTCCAATCAATCTCTTTTGAGCATCAATCAGAGATCGGAAGTAGGAATTATGTTTGCAACCATAACCCATAAGTTAACCCCATGGGCCGATTAGCCCTAATCAATATATGAAAAGCAACAAAAAAAAAGCATAACACAATACCCACTACATTAAATCAACACCCAACCACATTATAGTACTTCTAGACATTGGGGTTTTAGCCATCCATCACAAAGTGTAAAAAAATTATACCTTGCATGAAAGCAACCATGGGTAACCAGAAATTAGCAATTACAAGTAATACCCACTTTGAAGTTCAACTTCAAATTAATAATTTCAAGAGCAAAAGTTGAAAACCTCAAAAACTAAAAGTGTTCTTCACAAAATAATGGTGGTTCTCTCTCTAAAAGAGTCCGAACTCTCTTACTATTTTCGAATCTCTTCTGTCTCTATCCTTTGGGCTATTTATAGTTCCCCAAAATTTTGCCCAAAATACAATGCGTAACCCATTGGGCGACGTTAGTCGGGCTCCTCGATCACAGTAGGTGAATCATCATCTGCTCTTTAGCTCGCCTTACTCTTGTTCTAGCCTTTAGGTGTTTGAACCTAACTCGGTGAGCTCATTCGATTCTGCCTTTCATATATGGTGTATCGCCCATTACCACCTTTGTTCTCCATTCAAGCCTATATTTTTTCTCCAAGTAGTGTAACCTTCGGTGATGGTCACCTTGTTCGCCCTTTGCATTCGGTGAATCACCATCCCTCTTTTAGTCTGTCGACCTTCCCCAATTAATTCAATTGTTGTGCACGGTTAACTTGGGCGAGGTCATACCCATTGGGCGATCCGCCCTTTATGTAAGGCGATCACCAATGTGGAGTTTATACTTCTTTTCATGTTTTTGACCTTTCTTTCACACATTTATCATTGTCTTGTCCCTTAGACTTCATAGCTGCCAATCATCAAAATATCATTAGAATAGGAAAAAATTAGGCATTAAACACACGAATTGTTGAGATAAATAGGCCTCAAATGAGTATAAATCTACCACTCATCACTCTTTACACGGGGCTCGATGGGTGCCTGATACCTTCCTTTTGGTCAAGAGAATTCATTACCTGAATTTCTAGTTTGCAGACCAATAAAAGAAATAGTTAACTTCCTTTTGATCAGGGAATTAAATAAGGTAACTTGGATCAAAAATGAATTCAACGTGGCAACTCTGAAATAAATAAAAATAATCCATTTCCAATACTATCACGCCCCGAGGCTACCCCCTAGATGTTACACGGGACCTAGGATCACGAGTGACCCCAAGCTAACCCTGAGTCTGGCATATCACAAGCATACTAAATAGATAACAAAGATAAGCGGAAGCATAACTAATAACTGAGTCAAAACTAAGGACTCCAAATGAGAATAAATCTGAACATGTCAAGGGGAAACCTCCCCAAAAACTGAATACTGACTCTATGTCTAAATGCCTCTACTACTGATGAGCTGCTGGGACAAGTCCCCAGCTAACTCTAAAAATACTTAAAAGAATGAAAACAACTAAATAAATCTAGCATAATGAAATTTCCTCGATCTATGAGGACTCACCACTGAAGCTGATGAATATAAGCTGAGAGTCGAACAAAGCATGATCTGGATGCTGAGTGCCTGAACCTACATCATAAAACGATGTAGCGCAAAGTAAGTGTCAGTACTTGGAATATACTGAGCATGCATGATATAGATACTAAACTTAAAAAGGATATAACTGAGAAATATAATAATGAATATGAAAATACACTGTACGGAAGTGTAACTGAAATCTAAGCTAAATGCAATGACCAAGTGCTAATCATGTAACTAATATGCTAAACTGAATACTGAAGTGAATGCTGATAACATGGTCAATGCAATAAGAGTATGACTATGGGAGATACTTTTAAACGACATAAACCACGTGAGCTAAACATGGAGTCCGATGTATACACCCCAATGAGAGGACCCAATATACCTTGCTAGGGGTATAGAGGCATGACTGTGGTGTGATTACTTCTAAACCTACGATGGTACGTAGTTCTGGGACTGTGAGGGTACACTGAACCCTAGTCCAACTCGGTTCTAAGTCTACTCCCAACATAATGAAAAGCTAAAATGCACTGAAATACTGAGTAGGTCAAAATGCTGACATGCCATTTGGGAATGCACATAAATATACTGAAAGTTATGGCATTCAATTTCTAAAGAATGATTTTCTAACTGATCTGCCTAGCAAGTATAATTCATTAGTTGATAGTTGATACAAGCTAGGGTTCTGAATTCTATACATGAAAATTACACTAAATCACCAAGAATTATTTTATTTAGATCGTGAGAACTCTAACAGCTAAAATCACAATAAATCTTAAAAATTTGGAAACCTTAGGTATGAGCAATTTATGAAGAATTGAAGAACTGACTTAATTCTAGGGACCTAATGGGTGAAAGGGACCCACTAGTGAAATTCCACATACCTGGGAATGAAATCTACGGAGAAATCCTTTGAATTTCGGGGCTAAACTTTAAGAAGACCACTGCTTGTTCTTGGGAAAACTATCGCCTCTTTTCTGTTCTTTTTATTCTAAGTTAGGTGATTTTAGGAGAATGAGGGTTTTTGGTAGTTTTTGACTAGTTTGCTAAGCTTAGACTGAGTAAAACGACGTAGTTTAAGCATTAAACGACGTAGGGGAAAAGACCAATGCCACCCTTACTTAAATGCTGCCAAAGTGGCTTCAAGACAGACTTCACGGGCCGTCATGATGACCAAGGCCCGTCTAGCATCAAGTGAAGATGCCCTGCCTGACAGGGCTTCACTAAAATGGGTATAACGTTTTACTCCGAGCTTGGAATTAGATAAACATAGTGGTGTTGTAAGGAGGACTCAGAGATCTTGAATTTGATAGGTTGTGGGCCACCTTAATCATTTTGTGATGAAAGATATGATAGTTTAATGTTGACCAAAACCTCATAGTCTATCAAGCCTCTTTCACGAGCCACTTCACGGCTCTTGTGAAGCTCCACGGATTGTTTAGTGGTCCGTGGTACTTCACAGTAGCAATGGTGGTTATGTGTCCCCCTCACAGGCCACTTCATGGCACGTGTGGAGCTCCACGAACCGTTTAGTGGTCCGTGGTCTTACACCTTTTGCTGGGTGCACAACCACGAGCAGGGTGGTAGGTCGTGGTCCTCTTCATGACACATGGATCCCCTCTGTGGTTTTCCCTTTTCTCTTGTTCAATCTTAGTTCTGATTTTTGAGGTGTTACAATATCTCCTCCTTGGGGTCATTCGTCCTAGAATGAAGTCTAAACAAGTTGAATTTGGAGGAAAGAGCTGAAATCCCTACCAACTGAATTCTAGAAACTGATATCTAACTGAATTGAGTTTCATGAACATGCAAATATTCTGAAATGCAAGGATAACTGAGGGAACAAGATACTGATATTGAATTACACAAGAGTAAACTTAGAGACTGGATGGGAACTATTTCCTCAAGCTGAAACAGAATCGAAAGGAAAGAGGTGAGGATACTTGGCCATCATGGCTGCTATTGCTTCCCAAGTAGCTCCATCTATGGACTGACTCCTCCACAAAACCTTTACTGAAGCGACTTCCTTATTTCCCAACCTACGAACCTAACAATCAAGAATCTCAACTGGAATCTCCTCATAGGTGAGGCCATCCTTCACAGCCACACTCTCTAAAGGTACTATCGATTCCGAATCACCCATAAACTTCTTCAACAAGGAAATGAGAGGACTCTGATATCTTTAATTTGATAGGCTGTGGGCCACCTAAAACATTTTGTGCTGAAAGATATGATCGTTTGAAGTTGACCCAAACTTCAAAGTCTATCAAGCCTCTTTCACGGCTCGTGTGAAGCTCCACGGATCGTCTAGTGGTCCGTGGTACTTCACAATAGCCATGGTGGTTCTGTGTCGCCCTCACGGGCCACTTCACGGCCCGTGCAGAGCTCCACGGACTATTTAGTTCTTCATGGTCTTTCACTTTTTGCTGGGTGCACAACCACGTGCAGGGTGACGCGTCGTGGTCTTCTTCACAACACATGGACCCCCTCTGTGGTTTGCCCTTCTCTCTTGTTCAATATTAGTTCTAATTTTTGAGGTGTTACAATATCTCCCCCTTGGGGTCATTCGTCCTCGAATGAAGTCTAAACAAGCTGAGTTTGGAGGAAAGAGCTGAAATCCTTACCAACTGAATAGTAGAAACTGATATCTAACTGAACTAAGTTTCATGAACATGCAAATATTCTGAAATGCAAGGATAACTCAGGGAATAAGATACTGATACTGAGTTACACAAGAGTAAATTGAGAAACTGGAGGGGAACTATTACCTCAATCTGAAACGGAATAGGAAGGAAAGAGGTGAGGATACTTGGCCATCATGGCTACTTCTACTTCCCAAGTAGCTCCATCCACGGACCGACTCATCCACAAAACCTTTACTGAAGCGAATTCCTTATTTCTTAACCTATGAACCTGACGATCAAGAATCTCAACTGGAATCTCCTCATAGGATAGGCTATCCTTCACATCCACACTCTCTAAAGGTACTATCGATGCCGGATCACCCACACACTTCTTCAACAAGGAAATGTGAAAGACTGGATGAACTGCTACTAGTTCTGTTGGCAGCTCTAACTCATAGGCCACATTACCAACCCTTTTCGGGATTCTGTAAGGACCTACATATATGGTACTAAGCTTCCCTTTCTTTCCAAATCTCATCACCCCTTTCCTAGGTGACACTTTTAGGAAAACCCAATCATCCATCAATTTCAAACTCTAAATACCTTCTCCTCACATCTACATAGGACTTCTGAAGACTCTGAGCTATATTTAGTCTATCTCTGATGAGTTGAACTTTCTCCATAGCCTCATGAACCGAATCTGGCCCAATCAAGGCTGCTTCACCTACTTCGAACCCTAAAACAGGAGACCTGCATCTAAGCCCATATATAGACTCATGAGGGGCCATCTAAATACTGGAATGGAAGCTGTTATTATAGGCAAACTCTACGAGAGGTAGGTGATCATCCCAACTGCCCTTGAGATAGAGCACACAAGCTCTCAACATGTCCTCTAAGGTATGAATGGTATGCTCTGCTTGACCATCCGTCTGTGGATGAAATGCTGTACTGAGATTTACCTAAGTACCAAGACCTTTTTGAAATGACTTCCATAAATGGGATGTAAACTGAGGACCTCTATCTAAGATGATAGACAAGGGAACCCCATGCAACCTTACTAACTCATTGATGTAAAGTCTGGCGTAGTCCTCCGCCGAATCAGTAGTCTTGATAGCCAAGAAGTGAGCTGACTTAGTAACTCTATCCACTATCACTCAAATGAAGTCATGTTGTCTGTGAGTACGAGGTAAACCCATAATGAAGTCCATGCTTATCACTTCCCACTTCCACGTGGGAATGATAATCTCTTGAGTTACACCTCGTGGTCTCTTATGTTTTACTTTAACCTGCTGATAGTTAGGACACTTAGCCACAAAATCTGCGATGTCCCTCTTCATGCCGTTCCACCAATAGAATTCTCGTAGATCACAGTACATCTTTGTGGAACCCGGATGAATAGGATATCTAGAATTATGGGCTTTTGTAAGGATCTGCTGCCTTAACTCATCCACATTTGGAACACATAAGGGACCCTGGTAACGAAGTACACCATTTCCCCCTTGGGATAAAACCTCAACTTTTTGCTGATGAACTACACCTTTCAACTGAAGTAATATAGGATAGCTATCCTGTTTTTCCTTAACCTCCGATACCAATGAAGATTTTGATCCATTCTGAACTATTACACCGCCATCTGACGTGTCCGTAAGGCAAACTCCTAAGTGAGCGAGCCGGTGAACATCTTTTGCTAACCTTTCTTTTCTTCCTCAACTTGTGCTACACTACCTATAAACAGTCTGCTAAGAGCATCAACCACTACATTGGCCTTACCCAGATGGTAAAACAATTCATGTCATGGTCTTTGAGGAATTCAAGCCATCTCCTCTGATGAAGATTCAATTCTTTCTGTGTGAACACATATTGGAGGCTCTGATGATTTGTGAACACATCAATATGAACACCATTCAATTAATGTCTCCAAATCTTTAGGGCAAACACTATGGCAGCAAGCTCGAGGTCATGAGTCGGGTAGTTCTTCTGATGGACCTTAAGCTGCCTAGAAGCATAAGCTATGACCTTATCTTTCTGCATCAATAGACAACCTAGGTCGACCCTAGATGTATCACAATAAATTAGATAACCGTCTGAACCCTCTAGTAGAGTCAAGATCAGAGAAGTAGTCAACCTATTCTTTAGTTCTAAGAAGCTTTTCTTACACTCATCTGACCACTAAACTTGACCTTTTTCTGAGTTAACTTTGTCAATGGGGAAGCTATGGATGAGAATCCTTCCACAAACCTCCTGTTATAACCGGCCAAACCCAAGAAACTTCTAATATCAGTCGGAGAGGTGGGTCTGGGCTAGTGTTGTACTACCTCAATTATCTGAGAATCCATTCAGATCCCTTCGCTAGATATCACATGACCAAGGAAAGCGACGGACTGTAACCATAACTCATATTTGCTGAACTTAGCGAATAGCTGGTGATATTTGAGAGTTTGCAGAACAATTCTTAGATGAGTCACATGCTCTTCCTCACTCTGAGAATAACTGAGGATATCATCAATAAAGACAATGACAAACAAGTTCAAATAATGTTTGAATACCCTGTTCATTAATTCCATGAAAGCTGTAGGAGCATTTGTTAGTCCAAAAGATATAACTACAAATTCATAGTGGCCATACCGAGTCCTGAAGGCTATCTTTGGGATGTCACTATCTCTGATTCTGAGCTGATGTTACCCGGATCTGAGTTCTATCTTAGAAAAGCAACTAGCACCCTAAATTTGGTCGAAAATGTCATCAATCCTGGGGATGGGATACTTATTCTTTATCGTGACTTTCTTCAATTAACGATAGTCGATGCACATCCTTAGATTACCATCTTTCTTTCACACGAACAACACTTGAGCACCCAATGGAGAGATGATAAGTCTGATGAAACTTTTATATAGAAGGTCTTTCAACTGTTCATTCAATTCCTTTAGCTCAGCTAGAGCCATTATATAAGGAGGAATCAAAATAGGTTGGGTATCCGGAAGGAGATCTATTCCAAAGTCGATTTCCCTTTCGGGAGGAACTCCAGGAAGATCTTCTAGGAACACTTCTGGAAACTCACTTATTACTGGGACTGATTCAAGATTTGGGGTTTCAGATTTTGAATCCTTAACCCAAACAAGATGATAGATATACCCTTTGAAAATCATTTTCATATCCTTGAGGTAAGAGATAAATCGACCCATAGGCACCAAGCTACTACCATTCCTTTCTAAGACTGGCTCGTTTGGAAATTGAAACCGAGCGATCCTAGTTCTACAATTGAAAGAGACATAACAGAAATGTAACTAGTCCATGCCTAGAATGATTTTGAAATCTACCATTTCTAACTCTACAAGGTCTGCTGAGGTGAATCTCTGGAAAACTGTGACAGGGTAATTTCTATATACCCGTCTGGCTATAACTGGGTCACCAACTGGAGTAGAGCCTGAGAAGGGTTCTGAGAGAGTTTCTGGACTGACACTGAAGTTTATTGCTATATAAGGAGTTACAAAAGATAGTGTAGCCCTTGGATCTAACAATGCATAAACATTTAAATAAAAGACTCGTAATGTACCAGTGACCACATCAGGAGAATCTTCTGGGTCCTGGTGAGTCTGGAGAGCATACAACCTATTCTGGCGCTGACTGCCACCTGTACCATATGGGGCAGCCTGCTAAGTGGGGTGACCTACTAGCACTGCTGAAGTAGTAGACTGAGCCCTGCTACATCCTTGTCCTTTCCTTGCAGAAAGGCAATCCTTCAACCTATGACAAGACTGGCCACACCCAAAACACCCATCTCTGCCAGCAAGACACTCACCCGGATGCTTCTTACAACACTTTGGGCAAGTTGGAAAAGTACAGTTACCTGAATCATTCCCCTGTGATTTAGAGCGTGATGCTCTCCTTTTCTTATCCTATCGAAACTTTAGGGATGGAGCGCTAGCTGCTGTAGAACTCTACTGAAACTGTGAGTGATTTCCACCACCCAACTTCTACGGAGAGTATTCATAGTTACCCGTCCTAGCCTTTTTGGTATCCTTACCCATTTCCCTAAGCTTATCTCTCTCAACCTTCTGAGCATGAGTCATTATCATGGAGATACCCATGTCTTCTAATAGCATAGCATTCCTAAACTTGGTCTTGACCAGATCAGATACTCTAAAAAAAAACTTGCTCATTTGTGCCCTCGAGTCAGCAACCATATGTGGAGCATACCTGGAGAGCTGAGTGATATTCAGCCTGTATTCTTGGACTGACATTGAACCCTGCTTCAAGTTCATAAACTAATGAGCCTTATCCTCCCTCAATTCTCTCGGGAAGAACCTGTCCAGAAAAGCTCCAGTAAAACAATCCCATGTCACACTAGCTGCATTCTCACCCTTGTTTTCCTTTCACTGTGTGAACCAAATATAAGCCACATCCTTGAGTTTATAGGATTCTAACTCAACACTCTCAGTACCAGTCACCTATATTACTCCAAGAATCTTCTTAACCTCATCAATGAAGTTATGTGGGTCCTCACCAACCTTCGACCCTAGAATTTCTGACGGATTCATACGAATAAAGTCTCAAACCCTAGCTGTAGCTGATCCACCAGTGGTGTTTGCAGGAACTGGGGCCTGCTGATTGTTCTGGTTGGCTACTGTCTTAGCCAATAGCTGGATCACATTGCAGAACTCAGCATTCGTGACCTCATGGTTTGGGACTGGAGGAACTACGTTAGCATTGTGAGATTAGCATTCCATGCGTTAGCTCTACGAGGAGGCATGATCTGAAACGTACAACGATGGATTAGAAAGAAGAAGTGAATCACACCTCACACACGATAAGAATAGAAAGTGAAGTGAAGTTTTTCTTAAAACACTTCATAGCCTCCCCATCATAGATGTGGCGCGCTTGACACACATGAAATAGACTCTACTTAGTGTAGCTTTCAGACACCCTAGGACTCTTGAATCTAATACTCTGTTACCAAGTTTGTCACACCCCGAGGCTACCCCTAGATGTAACATGGGACCTAGGATCACGAGTGACCCCAAGCTAACCTTGAGTCTGGCATATCACAAGCATACTAAATATATAACAAAGATAAGTGGAAGAATAACTAAAAATAGAGTCAAAACTAAGGACTCCAAATGAGAATAAATCTGACCATGTCAAGGGGAAACCAACAGAAAAATAGAATACTGACTCTATGTCTCAAAGTCTCTACTACTAATGAGCTGATGGGACAAGTCCCCAGCTTACTCTAAAAATACTGAAAAGAATGAAAGTAACTCAATAAATCAAGCATAATGAAATGTCCTCAAACTATGAGGACTCACCACTGAAGCTGTTGAATAAAAGCTGAGAGTCGAACTAAGCGTGATTTGGATGCTGAGTGCCTAAACCTATATCATAAAATGATGTAGCACAAAGTATGCGTCAATACGTGGAGTGTACTAAGCATGTAGGATATAGATACTAAGATGAAAAATGATATAACTGAGCAATATAATAATGACTATGGAAATAGATTGTATGGAAGTGTAACTGAAATCTGAGCTAAATGCAGTGACCAAGTACTAATCATGTAACAAATATGTTGAACTGAATACTGAAGTGAATGCTGATAACATGGTCAATGCAATAAGAGTATGACTGTGGGAGCTACTATTAACCGGCATAAACCACGTAATCTAAACATAGAGTCCGATGTATAAGCCCCATCGAGAGGACCCTATATACCTTGCCAGGGGTATAAAAGCATGATTATGGTCTGATCCTTAAAAACTGATGCCCAACAGAGGGGACTTCTGAACCTACGTTGGCACATAGTTCTGGGACTGTGAGGGTATGCTGAACCCTAGTCCAACTCGGTTCTAAGTCTACTCCCAACTGAATGAAAATCTAAAACCCACTGAAATACTAAGTAGCTCTAAATGATGATATGCCATCTAGGAATGCACATAAATATACTGAAAGTTATGTCATTTAATTACTAAAGGATGATTTTTGACTGATCTGCCTAGCAAGTATAATTCATGAGTTGATAGTTGATACATGCCAGGGTTCTGAATTCTATAATGCAAATTACACTAATTCACCAAGAATCATGTTAGTTAGATCATGGGAACTCTAAAAGCTAAAATCACAATAAATCTTCAAAATCTGGAAAGCCTAGGTATGAACAGTTTATGAGGAATCGAAGAACTGACTTAATTCTAGGGACCTAATGGGTGAAAGGAACCCACTAGTAAAATCCCACATACCTGATGATGAAATCTGTGGAGAAATCCTTTGGATTTCAGGGCTGAACTTGAAGAAGACCTCTGCTTGTTTTCGGGAAAACTATCACCTCTTTTCTCTTCTTTTCGTTCTAAGTTAGGTGATTTTAGGACAATGAGGGAATTTTGTAGTTTCTGACTAGTTTGCTAAGCTTAGACCGAGTAAAATGACTTAGTTTAAGCATTAAATGACGTAGTTTAAGAACTGAACGCATAGGGGAAAAGGGTAATGTGACCCTAACTTAAATGATTCCGAAGTGGTTTCAAGACAGACTTCACGGGCCGTCATGATGACCAAGGCCCATCTAGCAGCTCGTGAAGATGCCCTGCCCGACAGGGCTTCACTAAAATAGGCATAACGTTTTACTCCGAGCTTGGAATTAGGCAAATTTTGTGGCGTTGGAAAGAGGACTCAGAGATCTTTAATTTGATAGGTTGTGGGCCACATAAATCATTTTTTGCTGAAAGATATGATCGTTTGAAGTTTACTCAAACCTCAAAGTCTATCAAACCTCTTTCACGAGCCACTTCACGGCTCGTGTGAAGCTCCACAGACTGTTTAGTAGTCCTTGGTACTTCGCACTAGCCATGGTGGTTTTGTGTCCCCCTTACGTGCCACTTCACAGTCCGTGTGGAGTTCCACAGACCATTTAGTGGTCCGTGGTCTTTCACCTTTTGCTGGGTGCACAACCAGGAGCAGTGTGACAGGTCGTTGTCCCCTTCACGGCACGTGGACCCAATCCGTAGTTTTCCCTTCTCTCTTGTTCAATCTTAATTCTGATTTTTGAGGTGTTACAAATATAGTCACTTCAATTGAAAAAACATGTGGAAAAAAAGGGGTGTGACAGTGTGTTTAGCCCGTAATTCTTCTTCCCTCTTCTCCATTCTTTGTCTTTAATGGTGAATTGTTGTTCTTCTTATTGGATGAACTATTTTGGCCTTTTTTATCTCGGTTTTTGCCCATTTTGGGGCACAAGTTGCTTGAGTTGAATGGACCTATTGACGGAGTAAATTTTATAATCCCTTGCGTGGGTTCCATAATGTTTTTTTGACTCGTTTTTAGTCTTGTCATAAATTAATGTGATTTGGGTGACAAAGCATCCGTACTAATGTCATTATTGCTGATTTGTTAAGGATGGCTGCGATTGAAGGCGTTTTAGAAGGGTAAAACTCTACTATAGTGGATTTGGAGCACGCGCAACCGTCTTTCAGGTAGGCTACAACTTACCAATCTTATATTGAGCTTGTGTTGTTATTTACATGTTGTTTGGCTAGTTTTGGAAGGGATTCCTAGCATGATTCATGTTTATTTTATAGAAATCATGTCTTAGCACTCTTTTGGGTAAATTTTGGGAAGTTGAGAATGTCTAGCTTTTTTCCGTTATTGTACCATACCATGTTGTAAATATATGTTTTTCGTATTGTTATGTGTGATGTAACCTTGAACTTAGCCTCGGCATAGTCTATGTTTGCCTTATAATTGTTGTTTTTGAGCCTATATGCCTTAGAAATCCTTCGACATCATTTTTTACGGTTCTAGCTCCCTTTAGATTGATGATGCAGACTATGGTATGATAAAATGAAACCTTAGCTCGATGATAAATCTTCCCTTATTATATTTTAGGCTTACCTTAGGTTTTGATCCTTAGACGACTTATGGCCATATTGGGTTGCTTAATATAGTTTTAGCCAGAAAAGCCTTAGTTTAGGTTTGTCCCTATGCTTGCTTGTTTAGTCTCCTCAGAAACTGCTCGTATGTGGAGTTAAACATAGGATTTTTGTGTGTTTTGGTTGCTTTGGACTTGTTTGTGTGCCTTCGTGAAATTCTTGGGTTATGATTGTATTTTTATTATTGAATTGTTGGGCCTGAGACCATGAGCAGGAAGCATGAGTTCCAAGTTAGTATTTTTGTGGTATGATGAGTTCTCTACCTAGTTGTGTGTGGTTTGAGCTTACTTATGGTGATGAATGAAATATTTTGACGTGAAAGCATATTCATCAGATATTCATGGCATGTTTGCATCAGATTTTGAAACAGAGATTTTTGAGATTATTCTTAGTATACTACTATTTTTGATGATTTTTAGGCTTACTGGTTTTAAATAATTTTTACTAATGGAAATTTGTTTTGGAGGGAAATTATCCCATTTTCGTCTCATAAGGCAGATTATGATAAGCCCGGCGGCCTATAGACTCCACTTTTGGTTTTTATTTACAGTTCATAAGCTTTGATGGCTCGTAGACTGAATTTTGGGTTTTACTTCTTGTTGATAAGCTCCGGCAGGGTTCCATAGTTTTCCTCGGGGGTCCACAGGATAGACAGCTCGACAACTCTGGAACCTTTTGCATAAATCCTAAATTGGAAGCATATTCACTGCACTTGCATGTTTAGGTTAACTACTTGTGTGACTGCTTGTTGTGAGTACTCGGTTGTTATCCATTTGTTGATAGTTTAGTTTATTACCTACATCTTGTTTAGTTTCATCCTTCTTTTTATATATATATATATATATGATCTTTTTAAGAGCTCGGTCATTCTATGATGCCTACTCAGTACCCCATGTTTTGGTACTCATACTGTACTTCTACATCTTTTTCTGATGCAGCTTATAGTATGAGCCACCCTCACTGAGTGTTGGATTTCCCGTGGCTGTCACAAACTTGGATTGTGGTAAGCTCATGGCGTTCAAAGACTTACTGCTTTCCTTCATTTGTACTGACTCATATTTTGTATTTTAGATTCGTCAGTTCCCTGTATATATGACTTTCTGTACTTAATAGATCCTGTATAGATGACACCAGGTCCGGGTTGGTTTCTTGTGTTAGTCTGTCTTTTTGTCACTTTTGGGCCTATCTTTTCCAAAAAAAATTATCTTATTACAGATATATGGCATGGACCTTTTTCTTATATATATATTAGCCTTGTCTTCTGCCTATTATTACTATTGTTATTACTTAAATTGTGTCTTCCGTATCTCATGTTGGGTTTAGGCTTGTCCACTCGTTGGGTTGTAGTGGACGCCATTATTGCCCGATTTTGAGTGGTGACATCATCTGGCTTATGGGTCCGCTCTGGTTATTTACCTTTCCAATGTACACAAGAGTACCTTCTAAGCTTACGGGGGTCCAGTTAGGTTCTAGATAGTTGTTTTACTTTACCGCTTCATTCCTTCTAGACTTATGAGTTGTAAAGTTAGATTCTCCGTTATCATTTCATTTACCTAACCTCTAATTACAGTTTGTTTCCTCGCTTTTCATTATGTATTTACATTCCAAGCTCAGCCAGCCTATGATGCCTACTGCATATCTGTTGTTTGGGTACACATGCTACACTCTTAATTTATTTTCCTGATGCAGATCCGAGCACCAGCTGTCAGCTTTGATTTTGATCTTCAGCAAGGATTTGTGGAGATAGTGTCATGACCCAGGTGTACACCCTAGACGTAACATGGCATACAAGAGCCCGAGAGGCCTCATATAAGCCACTTAGCTCTCATAGTCAAGATAGAAAAATGGTAAAATTTATAACCATTTTCAATAATATCAAAGTTTCATAAAACAAAGCGGAAGTCTTATACAATCGTCTCAAAATCATCTAATACAAAGAGTCATTGGGACACAACCCATGCAATAATGTTCAAAACATAACATGAAAAGACATAAGGAAATGGTGGTCTCCTCAAATACTATGAGGACTCACCAATCTTCGAGCCTTGCTTCTACTAAGATCCTAGCCACAAGGATGAGAGTCGGGAATGCTAGACCCTACATTTGGATAAGAAATGTAGGCAAGAGTATGCGTTAGTACAAGAATGTACAAAATATGATAGCTTGCATAAACATCAACATAAACATAAGGGTTAGACAGTATAAGTCATAAGAATAATCAATGCATAAAGTAGGTCATCATAACATAAAAGTGATACTTCATAAAATAACCTCAAAGAATACTTAACCAAGACATGGATAATCCTCCACTAGTCTTACTCATCATAGTTGATGAGTCCGAGTTTTGGACTCATTTAGAGCTTTGTTTATATTGATTTAGTGTCCTCAAATGCTTATTTTGTGCCAATAACTGATGTTAAATCCTTGATTTTTAGGAATATGGATTGAGGAATAAAGTAAGGACACTAACAGGCAAAAAGGAACAAAACAGACTGAAGAAATGAAAATGGGCGAGCCTGAGGATCGCCAAGAGCATTCGGCGTGTCACCGAGTGGCTCCTAAGACCGCCTAAAGTTCCATTGTGCCAAGGTCTAAAGGAAAGAACCAAGTCGATGAGAAAAAGGGGCAGTCGGCGGATCGCCGAGTGATTCCGCGAAACCAAGATAGATCGCCCAAAGTTACAGGCCTTGATGATGCTGAGTGCCAAGGCGAAAGGGCGATGAAAGAGACCAAAGGGAGGCTCGCCGAGTGGTTCGGTGAGCCTGACTTAGTTTACCGAATGAGCTTTCATAGCCTATTTTCTGCGACTATAAATACATTTTTCAACATTTATCTATCTATCTAAGAAAAATAATAAAAAACTTCTGAAAGTAGAAAATAATTGAGAGACAGTTTTCTCTAGAGCTCTTCCTTAGTTTTGAAGGATTGAAGAAATTCACTTTTGAGAAATTGGAAGTGGGTCTTTGATATTCATCAAATTGAAGTATTGTAAAGACAAAATCACTCTTACCCAGTTGATGGATAATACATTTGGTAATTGTTTTTACCTTTTTATAATGTCTAGCTAAAACCCCAAATTCTTGGGGTGTGATTATGTGATTATGGGCTGATTTAGCTTATGGGTATTGCTAATTGATAGTTTAAATGCTATTTAAAAGTGAGTTTAATCATTAACTGTGGTTTAATTTAAGAATGGTAGTTGCAAATGCAGTTCTATGTTTGTGTTCTTGGCTTGCTCGAGAGAGAGGTTTTAGAACTAAGGTTTTTGATTAATGGTTTGTGGGTATTGGGTTGATTTGGGTTCAGCTCGAGAGAGTGAATCCTAAATCCAATTCCACACATTTAGCTTGAGACAGTGAATGGATTAAGGTGTGGGTTGCTCGTATTTTGCATACTTGTGGATGTTCGAGAGAAATCACTTGATTCGGGGTAAATTGTTCGAGAGAAAATTACCTCCCATATAGCCTAGCCTACTCACTAATAACTAGCTATTTACTAATAGTTGCAATTACCCATATGTCTATATTGCCTATAATCGATCACATCCCAAGAATCCGTCTCATTATTGTTAATTCTTACTGTTTGTGACTGTTATTTGTAGTTGATAATCAAAACCAAAACCCCCATTTGACATTCGTGTCACCCCTAAATTAGAATGATGTCCTTATTCGATAATTTTTATTCCTATGACTGATTTGACCGCGTTTATACTTCCCAATTGAATCTGAAACACGTACCGCTCCCTGTGGGATTCGACCCCAACTCATTTAGTTGGGTTTTATACTGATTTATGATCGTTGACACTTAGAATTGGATGAAGTGTCTTTGAAACGTTATTAATCAAAATGGCGCCGCTGCCGGGGAGTGGTGTTGTTTGAAATTCTTTTGGTGAAGTTGAATTGTGTTCTTGTTAGTCATAGTTGAATCTACTTACTTTTTTTTGGTTTTTGTGTTGCTTGTTAAAACAAAGGAAATGAGTGTTAACAGTAGCAATGGTAGCCATGTTGGCCACCAAGATGACATTGGGAATCTCAATGATGTCAACAACCTGAATGTCAATGACCCAAATCTAGTGGGTGGAGTTGGTGCCATTCGCTTGCCTCCAACTGAAGGAAACATTGTTTTCCACATTACAAGCACAATGTTGTAGCTCTTGCAATAGAATGGTTTGTTTAGTGGGTTGGTTCATGAGGATCCCCATGAGCATATAAGGAATTTTATTTATGTATGCGGACTGTGCTCCTTTTAGAACATATCTCAAGAATCGGTCCGGCTGAGGTTGTTCCCATTTTCTCTAATGGGAGAAGCATGCAAGTGGTTGGCTTAGTTGCCAAGAGATTCTATCACATCGTGGGAAGAGCTTATTACCGCATTCCAAGTGCGATTTTTCCCTCCTTCGAAGATCACTCTTCAGGACAGTATTCAAAGCTACAAGCATTTGGAGGGTGAGCCAATCCATGCGACTTGACTAAGGTTTAAGAAAATGGTGCTGCAATGCCCAACTCATGGATTGACTGATAATGTACTGCTGCAATACTTCTTTAGAAGCCTCCATCCAGTGAACAAGGGGGTGGCTGACCAACTTTCTCCGGGAGGTTTAATGCAGCATCCTTATGTGATTGCAGCCCAACTTCTTGATGGCATGACAAAATTTAACCGGGCATGGTACACCTGCGAAGATGAAGTCTCTCCTCTTAATTATTAATTGACAAAGGAACAGATGGAAAAAGATCAAGAGAGAGACCAAAACATGGCAAAGATCATGACCCAGCTGGACATCTTGGCCAAGAACGTCATGGGTGCTGAAACAGGGAGTGTTAATGCTGTCGGTGTTGGTGGTGTAAACCCCGAAGAGGCCAAATTTGAAGCGATGTACAACGAGGAAGTGAACTTCCTAGCCAACCAAGGAGGAGGTTATCGTGCTAACTACCCAAGGCCGGGTGGTAACCAAAGTTGGAAAAGAGATGAGGGCTGGAGAGACCGTGATCGTAACGCCACCTGGAAGGAAAGAGAAGGGGAGAAGGATAGGTACGTTCCTCCCCACGAGCGTCAAAAGCCCAAAATTCTGAGGGTTGCTGGACTGAGAATGTGCTTCCATGTATTCTCAACAAGTTTGAAGGGTCCGATAAAGTGTTGAAAGAAATGAAGGACGCTGTATCGACTCTCAACCAGACGGTGACCTCTTATTCCGTCTCTATCAAGCAGTTGGAGATCCAAATGTGTCAAATTTCTTCGCATTTAAACCCGAGACAACAAGGGGGGTTGCCTAGTGATACTATGGAAAACCCCAAGAAAGAAGTTTGAAGGGGTACTTGTATCTTGCCACGACGTTAACTAAGGCGCTTCTTGGGAGGCAACCCAAATTTTTAATGCTTTGTGTTTTGTTTTTGGAATAACGGGTGTTGAATGTGCAAGTCGAAGTGTGGAATGTGTTTGAAAAATGCAGGTTGGAGAGCCAAGAGTCCAGTCGGTGACTCGCCGAAGAGGTCGGCGAGCCCGACTCGGACCACTGTTGGACTCAAGAAAATATCAAGTTAGAGTCTGTAAAACTCGGCGGGCCCATGGATAAGTCGGGGACTCACCGAACTGGTCGGCGAGCTCGATTTTATCCACCGTTTGGACCCCCAAATTAAGTGGAGGTCCTGTAAAACTCGGCGAGGTAAGTCACCACTCGGCGTGTCGCCGAGTGGTTCAGCGAGGATGACTAATATCGCCGATGGGCCGCAAACTGAAAGGTTTTAAAAGGCCAAAGGTTTAAACTTTCAAACTCATTCATATTCCCTCATTTTTTTTACTTCATACAATCACACCCGCACTCTAGATTTTCAATATTTTCCTAGTTTATCGCTTTTGCTCTTTGATCTCATGCTTGGAGTTGGAATACATTGCCGCCTAGCTTTACAAATACGTATTTCACCTTAAAAGTTGGTTTTCCAAACCCCAAACTCTTAAATGCGGTTGAACTAGAATGCATTTGTTTAAATCTTGATTGATGTGTGCTGGGCCTGTTCTGAAATCGTATATGTGTGCTAGTTGCCTGTTTTAATTTTGAAATGTGCTTAAAATGCTTATAACGATGATTTCCTGAGTTTTTTGTTTTGAAATTGATCATAAATTTTTGGGTTGTGGTATTTTGTTGTTGGGTCTAATCAGGTGAAGTCTGAGTAACCCCAATTGTTCTAAATGACGTACTTTGCCCAATGATGGAGCATTTGACGTCATTATTAAGGGCAAAAGTTGTCAAATGACCAATTTTTGCCAAACCGGAGGAAGTCTGAGTACCCCGGTGGCATGGGTCTAATGGGTCTAAGCTTAATTGCATGAGTGTGTTGTTTGATTTTGTTTTCGGGGGCTGCGTGCTTGATTTAGAGAAATGGGTTGAAATTTGGCACGTTGGGCAATTCATCAAGCTTGGTCGTCCCCCTTGATCGCCTTTAATTTCATGATTTGGCTAGACTAGAGTCTGTAACTTTCGGTGGGAAGCCTGAGATCGCCGAGTGCACTCGGCGACTCGCCGAAAGTCTCCCTTGATCGCCTTTTCTACGCCCCTAACCCCTAAAACACATTGTAACTTTCAGCGGGCTAGTCTGAGCTCACCGAATGATGTCGGCGATTCACCTAAAGGCCCTGCATATCGCTGACCTTTCATTTTTCTGGATAATTTTCGAGCCAGTCCTTTCAGCGAACGCGATCTGGCTCGCCAAAGAAACTCGGCGAGTCTTTCTGCAACCTGTTTTCTGCTTTTTTCTTGGATTGTTTCTAACTTTTTCTGATGTGTTTCACAGATATGGCTAGGACCAACTTGGAAAACAGTGGTATGCTGCCCCGCAAATGAGCACGGGTCATAGTGATTAATGAGTGAGCAGCTGCTCCTTCTAAAAAGGGAAAAAAGGTACCTCTTAAAGGAGGCAAGGGCAAGGGAAAAGTGCCTGTAACTGAGATACCGGATCACAACTCCGACAGTGAGGGAGAGTCTCTTGATTCTCAAGTCTCACTCTCCGAGCCTGATGATGACCAGCCTCTACAGTCCCAACGAGCAGAGATTCGTGTAAGGACTCGCCAAGATTCATCTAGGGTCCCAGAGTCTAACCCTCCTGCTGCTGATACAGTGCCGGCTCCGGTGCAGACGGTGGTTCCAGCGCCACCAGTTCGTGCTCCTCCCCGGCTACTCAACAGGTTAAAAGCCCCGGGATTGAGGACCATCCTTGAAGAAAAGAGGTTGTCCACAGACGGTGTAGTGGACAAGTACCCTAATGTGTGGGACACTCTCCGGTTCCACAGGTTTGAGCAGTTCACCAGGCCTCGAGGCCCCTACATCACTTCATGGGTCAGAGAGTTCTACACTGCCTATGGTGATTTAGTGCCCAAAAGGAAAGAAGAAAGCCAGTACCTTCAGACCGATAGAGTCTGTGGTGGTCCGGGGGAGGACAGTCAGATGCGACAACAATGAAATAAACATCGTATTTGACAGGCCCATAGACGTCGAACACGAGTACCAGAGGATGACGACTTCACAGACTCTGGATGACATAAAGGGCTGGCTTTCTCCCCTCATTTCTGACACCACCCGAGGTGGATTGAGGCAGGAGCTCCCATTGAGAATAAGGACTTGAACATCGCTGCTAGGTATTGGTTCGGGTTCATAAGCAGCTCCTTAATGCCTTCACAGAATGAGTCCATCCTCAGCCACCCAAAGACGGCCTGTCTCGGATCAATCATCGCTAAGAAGCGGCTCAACTTGGGACTCATTATTGAGCAGGAGATGGCCATAAGGGCCAAACAGCGTCAGACGTCCCTTCCTTTCCCAGTACTGGTTACAGAGCTATGTTGGCGTGCTGGAGTTCCTCGTGACGAGAAGAGGGACATAGAGGTCACTCTTACATCTTCCACCGATATCCGGTGCATAGAGGCCGAGAACACTCCAGATGAGGTGGATAGGAGTAGAGCAGCTCCGGTGGATGCATCCCTGGAGGTTGATGTTGAGACTATACCTGAAGAGGCATCTTTGCCTACTCCGGCCTCCGGGCCTTTAGGTACACCCGCTTCCACTTCTTCCCAGGCTCCTGGTTCTTCTACTACTTCCCAACCCACCAGGATTACTCAGGCCATGATCCGCAAGATGGGGCACCTAGCCCATTTTGCCGATGTGCGGGCTACCCGGTTAGAGGCCGAGGTGCCTTAAATGATTGAGCAAGCCTTCTTAGCTGCGTTGACACCCCTCTAGACATCCATTGATGCTCTCGCGGTGAGCGTAGAGACTTCTGAGAGTAGACAGGGGGTTACTTCTGAGGTGACAACTTTAAAAGCCGAGGTTTTAGTTTTGAGGAAGGATGTGGACTATCTGAAGTCCATATACTTCACTTCTCTCTTTGAGTCAACTGAGGCTCAGGATGTCCTAGCCAGTTCTGCGATGCTTTCGGCTACCAACGGAGATGTACGGACAGATGATGTGGCTGCTAATGAGTCATAGGTGGAGACGGAAGAGGAGCCGCTTGAGGAGCGAGAGGCTATTGTGTATGATGATTTAACCGACTTAAAGGGTGCTATGTTTGAGACTTCCCGACAAGCTTCTTTGAGGGACACGTCCATGGTAGGCTCTAGTGGAGCCAATGTTGATGTTGCACCGGACACTGATGCCCAAGATCAGAGTGTGACTCAGGGCACTGATGCCTTGACAGATGGAGCGATTGTGTAGACAGGATTATTCTTTACCTCCCTCTCTGTCGTTTTTATTGATTTGTGATTTATTTTGTTGCATTTGAGGACAACTGCCTTTTATTTGTGGTGGGGTGAGGTATTTCTATACCTACCTCTTGTGTATATATTGGGTTTTGTGTTTTAAACTGTGTTTTGATCTTATCTTGTGGATGTTTGAGCTTATGGCTCCTTGTTATGAATGAAAATGGTTTTTTGACCCATCTAGAAATTTTTGCCACCTCTTGTTGTGTGTGAAAGTGGTTGTTCTTGTGCAAATTTGAGTATCGGTTATGATCAATATCGATGACTTGAAAAGTGCTCTTAATCGAACAAAAATGAATGCGCGGCTATGATGAGGCCAAATGAAGTTGTATAGACAATATGTGAACTTTTTACATCTCGTTGTGACTAGCCGGTTATCGAATGGAGTCTTTGCACACTAGCTCGAATGAGTATCGTTTGATATTGGTGCCAATGCCTTGTGTGATGAGCTTACTTTGAACCTTGTGTGATGGAACCTAGAATTTTCCCCGTTGTTCCGTCTGACTAAGTGATGCAAGCTCTTGAAATGATCTTAAGCAACAATTTTGAAGAGTGAAATAATTTGACAACATGCCTCTTTTGTGGCTAACTTTGTGAGGTGTGTGAACCTTGATTGAACCCCCTTTGAGCCATATCCTTTTCTTGTAAGAAACTTGATGCAATTATAACCCCTCTTTATCCATTCACCCATAATCCTCATGAAGTGTGGTTTGATTGAATAGCCAACTTAAGCCAAAAACCTAAGTTGGGGGTGTGGTGAAAAGAGAAGGTAAATCAAGAAGTGTAAGAAAATCCCCCTTCTAGCAATTGTCTTGAAAAAGATGGAACCCCTCCATATAAAAAAAAGAGAAAGAAAAGAAGAAAGCTAAAGAAACAGAATAAAAAAAAAGTTGTGAAAGTTGCAAAAGAAATGGGGTGTCCGATATTCCATTGGAAGTTGAATAATGGGGTGAATTTTGAGCATGATTCAAATGTTGAAGAAAGGGAAGAAAGTGATGTTCAAACCATATTTCATGAGGGTAGCAGCCACTGAGCCTAAATGACCATACCTTTACACTCAGCCCCGTTAAAATCCTTGAAAAGATCTTTGAGATCTTGAGTGAGCTGAAACGAGTGTTGATAAGGGCAAACCTATGGGTGAAGTTATGCATGTGTTTATCTTTTTGAATGTGAGAGTTGTATGTGATTCCAGAGCTATAAATTGTTGAGAAATTATGTGTGAATATGAAAGCATCTTTGTTGTGAGGGCATTTGAGTATCTTTGTTGAGCTTGAACTTGCATTTGAAGTAAGTATTGTGAACTTGAGTATCTTTGATAATGGTGAGTCACAACTTGAATCTTTGAGTGCACAATTGATCCTTGCATGAGTAAGTTGAGTCTTGTTGTGTGCATTCATGATTGAGTCTTATGTAGCACTGTTTGAGACATCCTTTTGAACTGCTGAACTTGAGTTTTACTTGAGGACAAGCAAAAGTTTAAGTTGGGGGTGTTGCTGAGTCCGAGTTTTGGACTCATTTAGAACTTTGTTTATATTGATTTAGTGTCCTCAAATGCTTATTTTTTGCCAATAATTGATGTTAAATCCTTGATTTTTAGGAATATAGATTGAGGAATAAAGCAAGGTCACCAACAGGCAAAAAGGAAAAAAACAGGTTGAAGAAATAAAGATGGGCGAGCCTGAGAATTGCCAAGAGCATTCGACGTGTCACCGTGTGGCTCCTCAGACCGCCTAAAGTTCCAGTGTGCCAAACTCTAAAGGAAAGAACCAAGTTGGTGAGGAAAAGGCGCATTCGGTGGATGGCTGAATGATTCTGTGAAACCAAGATAGATCGCCCAAAGTTACAGGCCTTGAGGATGCTGAGTGCCAAGGTGAAAGGGCGATGGAAGAGACCAAAGGGTGGCTCACCGAGTGGTTCGGCGAGCCCGACCGACTTCACAGAATGAGCTTTCGTAGCTTATTTTCTGCGACTATAAATACCTTGTTGAACATTTATCTATCTATCTATCTAAGAAAAATAATAAAAAACCTCTGAACGTAGAAAATAATTGAGAGACAGTTTTCTCTAGAGTTCTTCCTTAGTTTTGAAGGATTGAAGAAATTCACTTTTGAGAAATTGGAAGTGGGTCTTTGATATGCATCAAATTGAAGCATTGTAAAGACAAAATCACTCTTACCCAGTTGATGGATAATCAATTTGGTAACTGTTTTTACCTTTTTATAATGTCTAGCTAAAACCCCAAATTCTTAGGGTGTGATTATGTGATTATGGGTTGATTTAGCTTATGGGTATTTCTAATTTTAGTTTAAATGCTATTTAAAAGTGAGTTTAATCATTAACTGTGGTTTAATTTAAGAATTGTAGTTGCAAATGCAGTTCTATGTTTGTGTTCTTGGCTTGCTCGAGAGAGAGGTTTTAGAATTAAGGTTTTTGATTAATGGTTTGTGGGTATTGGGTTGATTTGGGTTCAACTCGAGAGAGTGAATCCTAAACCCAATTCCACACATTTAGCTCGAGAGAGTGAATGGATTAAGGTGTGGGCTGCTCTTATTTTGCATGCTTGTTGATGTTCGAGAGAAATCACTTGATTCGGGGTAAATTATTCGAGAGAAAATTTACCTCCACTAATATCTAGCTATTTACTAATAGTTGCAATTACCCATATGTCTATTTTGCATATAATCGATCACATACCGAGAATCCGTCTCATTATTGTTAATTCTTATTGTTTGTGACTGTTATCTGTAGTTGATAATCAAAACAAATCCCCCATTTGACATTCGTGTCACCCCTTAATTTGAATGATGTCGTTATTCGATAATTTTTATTCCTATGACTTATTTGACCGCGTTTATACTTCCCAATTGAATCTGAAACACGTACCGCTCCCTGTGGGATTCGACCCCAACTCATTTAGTTGGAGTTTATACTGATTTATGATCGTTGACACTTAGAATTGGATGAAGTGTCTTTGAAACATTATTAATCAAAATGGCGCCGCTGCCGGGGAGTGGTGTTGTTTGAAATTCTTTTGGTGAAGTTGAATTGTGTTCTTGTTAGTCATAGTTGAATGTACTTACTTTTAGTTTTGGTTTTTTTGTTGCTTGTTAAAACAGAGGAAATGAGTGTTAACGGTAGCACTGGTAGCCAAGTGGGCCACCAAGATGACATCAGGAATCTCAATAATGTCAACGACCCAAATGTCAATGACCCAAATCTAGTGGGTGGAGTTGGTGCCATTCACTTCCTCCAACTGAAGGAAATGTTGTTTTCCACATTACATGCACCATGTTGCAGCTCTTGCAATTGAAAGGTTTGTTTAGTGGGTTGGCTCATGAGGATCCCCATGAGTATACAAGAAATTTTGTTGATGTATGCGGACCATTCTCCTTTAAGAACATATCTCAAGAATCGGTCCGGCTGAGGTTGTTCCCATTTTCTCTAATGGGAGAAGCATGCAAGTGGTTGGCTGAGTTGCCAAGAGATTCTATCACTTCGTGGGAAGGGCTTATTACCGTATTCCAAGTGCAATTATTCCCTCCTTCGAAGATGATGAATCGTCGGGACAATATTCGAAGCTTCAAGCGTTTAAAGGTTGAGCCAATCCATGAGACATGGCTATGGTTCAAGAAGATGGTGCTGCAATGCCCAACTCATGGATTTCCCGATAATGTACTGCTGCAATAATTCTACAGAAGCCTCGATTCAGTGAACAAGGGGGTGGCTGACCAACTTTCTCTGGGAGGTTTAATGCAGCAGCCTTAGGTGATTGCAGCCCAACTTCTTGATGGCATAACCAAAACTAACCGGGCATGGTACACCCGCGAAGATCAAGTCTCTCCTCTTACTTACAAATTGACAAAGGAACAGATGAAAAAAGATCAAGAGAGAGACCAAAACATGACAAAGATAATGACCCAGCTGGACATCTTGGCCAAGAACGTCATGGGTACTGGTACAAGGAGTGTCAATGCTGTCGGTGTTGGTGGTGTAAACCCCGAAGAGGCCAAATTTGAAGCGCTGTACAACAAGGAAGTGAACTTCCTAGCCAACCAATGAGGAGGTTATCGTGCTAACTACCCAAGGCTGGGTGGTAACCAAGGTTGGTACAGATATGAGGGCTGGAGAAACCATGATAGGGAATGGCGTGATCGTTATGCCACCTGGAAGGAAAGAGAAGGGGAGAAGGATAGGTACGTTCCTCCCCTCGAGCGTCAAAATCCAAAAGATTCCGACGGTGGCCGGACTGAGGATATGCTCTCACGTATTCTCAACAAGGTTGAAGGGTCTGATAAAGTGTTGAAAGAAATGAAGGAAGATGTATCGACTCTCAACCAGACGGTGACCTCTCATTCAGTCTCTATCAAGCAGTTGTAGACCCAAATGGGTCAAATTTCTTTGCATCTAAACCCGAGACAAAAAAGGGGGGGGGGGTTGCCTAGTGATACTATGGCAAACCCCAAGAATGAAGTTTGAATGGGTACTTGCATCGTGCCACGATGTTAACTAAGGCGCTTCATGGGAGGCAACCCAAGTTTTTAATTCTTTGTGTTTTGTTTTTGCAATAACGGGTGTTGATTGAGCAGGTCAAAGTGTGGAATGTGTTTGAAAAATGGAGGTTGGCGAGCCAAGAGTCCAGTCGGTGACTCACCGAAGAGGTTGGTGAGCCAATTTGGACCGCCGTTGGACACACGAAAATATCAAGTTGGAGTCTGTAAAACTCGGTAGGCCCGTGGATAAGTCGGCGACTCGCCGAACAGGTTGGCGAGCCCGATTTTGTCGACCGTTTGGACCCCCAAATTAACTGGAGGTCCTGTAAAATTCGGTGAGGTAAGTCACCACTCGGCGTGTCACCGAGTGGTTCGGCGAGGTCGACTAATATCACCGATGGGCCGCGAACTGAAAGGTTTTAAAAGGCCAAAAGGTTAAACTTTCAAACTCTATCATATTCCCTCATTTTTTTCACCTCATACAATCACACCCGCACTCTAGATTATCAATATTTTCCTAGTTTTATCACTTTTGCTCTTTGATATCATGCTTGGAGTTGGAATACATTGCCGTCTAGCTTTACAAATTTGTATTTCGGCTTAAAGGTTGGTTTTCCAAACCCCGAACTCTTAAATCGCGGTTGAACTCAAATGCATTTGTTTATATCTTGATTGATGTGTATTGGGCCTGTTTTGAAATCGTATTTGTGTGCTAGTTGCCTGTTTTAATTTCCAAATGTGCTTAAAATGCTTATAACGATGATTCCCAAGTTTTGTGCTTTGAAATTGATCATAAATTGTTGGGTTGTGGTATTTTGTTGTTGGGTCTAGTGGGGTGAAGTCTGAGTAACCCCAATTGTACTAAATGACGTACTTTACCCAATGATGGAGCCTTTGAAGTCATTCTTAAGGGAAAAACTCGTCAAATAGCCAATTTTGGCCAAACCGGGGGTAGTCTTAGTACCCTAGTGGCATGGGTCTAATGGGTCTAAGCTTAATTGCATGAGTGTGTTGTTGGATTTTGTTTTTGGGGGGTGCGGCTTGATTTAGGGAAATGGGATTGAAATTTGGCACGTTGGGAAATTCAGCGAACTTGGTCGAGCTCAGCGAACCACCCGACGGTTCGCCAACGTCCCCCTTGATCGCCTTTAATTTCATGATTTGGCTAGACTAGAGTGTGTAACTTTCAGTGGGAAGCCTGAGATCGCCGAGTGCACTCGGTGACTCACTGAAAGTCTCCCTTGATTGCTTTTTCTGTTCCCCTAACCCCTAAAACACACTGTAACTTTCGGCGGGCTAGTCTGAGCTCGAAGAAAGGCCCTGCATATCGCTGACCAATTATTATTCTGGAAACCTTTTGAGGCAGGCCTTTCGGCGAGCACAATCTATCTCACCAAAGCAACTCGGCGACTAGCCGATCGGTTCGGTGAGTCTTTCTGCAACATGTTTTCTGTGTTTTACTTGGAATGTTTCTAACTTTTTCCAATGTGTTTCGCAGATATGGCTAGGACCAACTTGGACAACAGTGGTATGCCGCCCCGCAAACGAGCATGGGGCATAGTGATTAATGAGGGAGCAACTGCTCCTTCCAAAAAAGGAAAGAAGGCACCTCCTAAGGGAGGCAAGGGCCAGGGCAAAGCGCCCGCAGCTGAGATACCGGAGCACAACTCCGGCAGTGAGGGGGAGTCTCTTGATTTTCAGGTGTCACTCTCCAAGCCTGATGATGACCAGCCTCTAAAGTCCCGACGAGCAGAGATTCAATCAAGGACTCGCCAAGATTCATCTAGGGTACCAGAGTCTACCCCTCCTGCTACTGATACAGTGCCGGCTCCGGTGCAGAAGTTGGTTCCAGTGCCACCAGTTCTGGTTCCTTCTCCCCGGCTAATAAACAGGCTAAAGGTCGAGGGATTGAGGACCATCCTTGAAGAAAGTCCACAGACGGTGTAGTGGACAGGTACCCTAATGTATGGGACACTCTCTGGTTCCACAGGTTTAAGCAGTTCACTAGGCCTCGAGGCCCCTACATCCCTACATGGGTCAGAGAGTTCTAGACTGCCAATGGTGATTTAGTGCCCAAACGGAAAGAAGAAGGGCAGTACCTTCAGACCGGTAGAGTCTGTGGTGGTCCGAGGGAGGACAGTCAGATGCGACAACAATGAAATAAACATCATATTTGACAGGCCCACAAACGTCAAGCACGAGAACCAGAGGATGACGACTTCACAGACTCTGGATGACATAAAGGGCTGGCTTGCTCCCCTCATTTCTGACACCACCCCGAGGTGGATTCAGGCAGGAGCTCCCATTGAGAAGAAGGACTTGAACATCACTACTAGGTATTGGTTCGTGTTCATTAGCAGCTCCATAATGCCTTCACAAAATGAGTCCATCCTCCGCCACCCAAAGGCGGCCTGTCTTGGATCAATCATCGCCAAGGAGCGGCTCAATTTGGGACTCATTATTGAGCAGGAGATGGCCATAAGGGCGAAACAGCGTCAGACGTCCCTTCCTTTCCCAGTACTGGTTACAGAGCTATGTCGGCGTGCTGGAGTTCCTCGTGACGATAAGAGGGACATAGAGGTAACTCCTACATCTTCCATCGATATTCGGTGCATAGAGGCCGAGTACACTCAGGATGAGGCAGATAGGAAGAGGGCGGCTCCGGTGGATGTATCCCCGGAGGTTGATGTTGAGACTATACCTGCAGAGGCATCTTTGCCTACTTCGGCCTCCCGACCTTCTGGTACACCCCCTTCCACTTCTTCCTAGGCTCCTGGTTCTTCTGCTGCTTCCCAGCCAGCCAGGATTACTCAGGCCATGATCCTCAAGATGGGGCACCTAGACCATTTTGCCGATATGCGGGCTACACGGTTAGATGTCGAGGTGCCTTGGATGATTGAGTGAGCCATCTTAGCTACGTTTACACCCCTCCAGACATCCATTGATGCTCTCGCGATGAGAGTAGAGACTTGTGAGAGTAGACAGGGGGTTGCTTCCGAGGTGACAGCTTTAAAAGCCGGGGTTTCAGATTTGAGGAAGGATGTGGACTATCTGAAGTCCACAGACTTCACTTCTCTCTTTGAGTCAGCTGAGGGTCAGGATGTCCTTGTCAGTTTTGTGATGACTTCGGCTACCACCGGAGATGTACCTATCGATGATGTGGCTGCTGATGAGTCAGAGGCGGAGATGGATGAGGAGCAACTTGAGGAGCGAGAGGCTGCTATGTATGATGATTTAGCCGACTTGGAGGGTGCTATGTTTGAGACTGCCAGAAAGGCTTTATTGAGGGACACGTCCATGGTAGGCTCTAGTGGAGTCAATGTTGATGTTGCACCGGGCACTGATGCCCAAGATCAGAGTGTGACTCCGGGCACTGATGCCCCGACAGATGGAGCGACTGTGTAGACGTGATTCTTCTTTACCTCCCTCTCTATCGTTTTTGTTGATTTATGATTATTTTTGTTGCATTTGAGGACAACTGCTTTTTATTTGTGGTAGGGTGAGGTATTTCTATACCTACCTCTTGTGTATATATTGGGTTTTGTGTTTTAAACTGTGTTTTTATCTTATCTTGTGGATGTTTGAGCTTATGGCTCCTTGTTATGAATGAAAATGGTTTTTTGACCCATCTGAAACAAATTTCCACCTCTTGTTGTGTGTGAATGTGGTTTTTCTTATGCGAATTTGAGTATCGGTTATGATCAATACCGATGACTTGAATAGTACTCTTAATCGAACAAAAATAAATGTGCGGCTACGATGAGGCCAAATAAAGTTGCATAGACAGTATGTGTAGTTTTTGCATCTCGTTGTGACTAGCCGGTAATCGAATGGAGTCTCTTGTGATGAACATTGCACACTAGCTCGAATGAATTACGTTTGATATTGGTGCCAATACCTTGTGTGATGAGCTTACTTTGAACCTTGTGTGATGACACCTAGAATTTGCCCCGTTGGTCCGGTTGACTAAGTGATGCAAGCTCTTGAAATGATCTTAGGCAACAATTTTGAAGAGTGAAACAATTTTACAATATACCTCTTTTGTGGCCGACCTTGTGAGGTGTGTGAACCTTGCTTGAACCCCCTTTGAGACTTATCCTTTTCTTGGAAGAAACTTGATGCAATTATGACCCCTCTTTATCCATATACCCATAATCCTCATGAAGTATGGTTTGATTGAATAGCCAAATTAGGCCAAAAGCCTAAGTTGGGAGTGTGGTGAAAAGAGAAGGTAAATCAAGAAGCGTAAGAAAATACCCCTTCTAGCAATGGTCTTGATAAAGATGGAACCCCTCCATATAAAAAAAAAGAGAAAGAAAAGAAGAAAGCAAAAGAAAAAGAATAAAAAAATTTTGTGAAATAAAGTTGTGAAAGTTGCAAAAGAAATGGGGTGTCCGGTATTCCATTGGAAGTTGAATAATAGGGTGAATTTTGAGCATCTGTCAAATGTTGAAGAAAGGGAAGAAAGTGATGTTCAGAACACATTTCATGAGGGTAGCAGCCACTGAGCCTAAATGACCATACCTTTACACTCAGCCCCGTTACAAGCCTTGAAAAGACCTTTGAGATCTTGAGTGAGCTGAAACGAGTGTTGATTGGAAAATAAGGGCAAACCTATGGGTGAAGTTATGCATGTGTTCATCTTTGTGAGTGTGAGACTTGTATGTGATTCCGGAGCTATATATTGTTGAGAAATTGTGTGTGAATATAGAATCATCTTTGTTGTGAGGGCATTTGAGTACCTTTGTTGATCTTGATCTTGCATTTGAAGCAAGTATTGTGAACTTGAGTATCTTTGATAATGGTGAGTCACAACTTGAATCTTTGAGTGAACAATTGATCCTTGCATGAGTAAGTTAAGTCTTGTTGTGTGCATTCATGATTGAGTCTTATGTAGCACTGTTTCAGACATCCTTTTTGAACTGCTGAACTTGAGTTTTACTTGAGGACAAGCAAAAGTTTATATTGATTTAGTGTCCTCAAATGCTTATTTTATGCCAATAACTGATGTTAAATCCTTGATTTTCCAGAATATGGATTGAGGAACAAAGCAAGGACACTAATAGGCAAAAAGGAACAAAATAGGTTGAAGAAATAAAGATGGGCGAGCCTGAGGATCGCCAAGAGCATTCGGCGTGTCGCCGAGTGGCTCCGAAGACCGCCTAAAGTTCCAGTGTGTCAAGCTCTAAAGTAAAGAACCAAGTCAGCGAGGAAAAGGGGTAGTTGGTGGATCGCCGAGTGATTCTGCGAAACCAAGATAGATCGCCCAAAGTTACAGGCCTTGAGGATGCTGAGTGCCAAGGCGAAAGGGCGATGGAAGAGACCAAAGGGCGGCTTGCCGAGTGGTTCAGAGAGCCCGACTTACTTCGCCGAATGAGCTTTCGTAGCTTATTTTCTGCGACTATAAATATGTTTTTGAACATTTATCTATCTATCTATCTATCTATCTAAGAAAAATAATAAAAAACTTCTGAACGTAGAAAATAATTGAGAGACAGTTTTCTCTAGAGTTCTTCCTTAGTTTTGAATGATTACATAAATTCACTTTTGAGAAATTGGAAGTGGGTCTCTGATATTCATCAAATTGAAACATTGTAAAGACAAAATCACTCTTACCCAGTTGATGGATAATCAATTTGGTAACTGTTTTTACCTTTTTATAATGTCTAGCTAAAACCCCAAATTCTTGGGGTGTGATTATGTGATTATGGGCTGATTTAGCTTATGGGTATTGCTAATTGTTAGTTTAAATGCTATTTAAAAGTGAGTTTAATCATTAACTGTGGTTTAATTTAAGAATGGTAGTTGCAATTGCTGTTCTATGTTTGTGTTCTTGGCTTGCTCGAGAGAGAGGTTTTAGAACTAATGTTTTTGATTAATGATTTGTGGGTATTGGGTTGATTTGGGTTCAGCTCGAGAGAATGAATCCTAAACCCAATTCCACACATTTAGCTCGAAAGAGTTAATGGATTAAGGTGTGGGCTTCTCTTATTTTGCATGCTTGTTGATGTTTGAGAGAAATCACTTGAATCGGAGTAAATTGTTCCAGAGAAAATTTACCTCCCCTATAGCCTAGCCTACTCACTAATATATAGCTATTTACTAATAGTTGCAATTACCCATATGTCTATATTGCCTATAATCGATCACCTCCTAAGAATCCATCTCATTATTGTTAATTCTTATTGTTTGTGACTGCTATTTGTAGTTTATAATCAAAACCAAAACCCCCATTTGACATTTGTGTCACCCCTTAATTTGAATGATGTCCTTAATCGATAATTTTTATTCCTATGACTGATTTGACCGTGTTTATACTTCCCAATTCAATCTGAAACACGTACCGCTCCCTGTGGGATTCGATCCCAACTCATTTAGTTGGGTTTTATAATGATTTACGATCGTTGACACTTAGAATTGGATGAAGTGTCTTTGAAACGTTATTAATCAATAGTAGGCAACCTTAGGCCATCATCCAAGCTGATCACCTATCATTCTCATCTTTATCTTATCTTTTATAGACATTGGTAATCACCTCCTTGCCTTCTTATGAAGGCTCATGGGTAGTCGCCTCTTGCCCTACATAAAGGCTACTGGGTAGTCACCTCTTGCCTTGCTTATATGGTCATGGGTATTCGCCTCCATGTCCATCTTATGGGATCATGGGTATTCGCCTCCATGCCCAACATCATATGACACGTTTATTCGCCTCCACATCATTCTATAAGGAATCATAGATATTCGCCTCCATGTCCTTTCATTTTAAGATACGGGTATTCGCCTCCGCATCTTTCTATAAGGGATGTATTCGCCTCCACATCTTTATATAAGGGATTATGGGTATTTGCATCCATGTCCAACATTAGTGAATAAGGGTAGTCGCCTCTTACTCTCCTCTAAAGAATATGGGAAATCATCTCATATCTTTCTCATCTAGAGGTCATGGGTGATCACCGCTTGCCTCATCAAATTTAGTCTTTAGTCTAGATTCATTTTAGGTGAGCAATCCTTTCAACCTAGAATCATTCAATGTGAGAAATCCTTTCATATTCATACTTGAGCAATTCATGTGGGAACTATCCCTTCTACAACAATTACATCAATAATCAACAGTTCATATAATAAGCTTTACTCTCAGAGCACTACATCTCATAACCATCATATATGTTTCACTCTCAAAGCAATGTGTATCACAATCATCATATATGCTTCAATCTCAAGCAATTCTAGTGTATCTCATCAATCCTAAAAGAATACATCTAAACCCATAAAATCTCCTTTCATGGCATCAAACCCAATTATATCAATTCTAACTTAGAAAAATGGGTTAATCATGGGTACTTGTAAATTCATCCTAAAAACATGTAATTCTCTCAATTCAATCATAAACAATCATAATCCAATCAATTGGATCAACATTCGCCAAGACCCACAACATTAGAAGAAAACCCTAACTCAAATTGGGGAATTTCTACTTTTCAATTGGGGAATCTTGGGGACTCCATGGAAGAAAGGATTTGATTGATGAAAAGCCATCATACCTTACTAACAAAGCCCACAAATGCTTGAGGAATGGAGACTTGACCTTGATCCTAGCTCCAACCCTTTCTTCTTCTTCAAGTTCTAGAGAGAGAAATATTTTGGGGAGGAAGCTTTGTTCTTCTTTTAGATTCTTAGAAGAATGATTTAAGTTGGGGAAACTGGGGGTAAAATATTTATATAGGTTTCTAGGTGAAGGGTAAAACGGCGTAGTATCGAATTAAAATAATCTGAAAAGACTTTTAAGACCCTGACTTAAAAACTGATAACAAGGCACACTGGAGCTCGCCAACCATTTTTGGGGTTGGGTCGAATATAGCTTCGATTAGCTTTCTCATCATATATGATTATTAAATACTTTAGAGTATAGTTCTTGTTCTATAGTAGTTTTGCGGATTATTTCATTTATGTCATTGTTCATAGCTCTTAAATGTATTATTTTTTCGGTTCTTAAGTATAGATCTAGATCTAGTTTTATTAGATCTTGTAATTTATCTACTTCTTTCTTTATTTCTATCCATTGTTCTAGATATTCTTGATTTATCATTTTATGTAAAAGCTTTTGAGTAAGTTTCTACTTTTAGCTTATTAAGTCTTTTTAACTCTTCAATACAGTTCGTTATATATTCTAAATATTCTTCGTTCTGAGTTTTTATATATTTGTTTAGGTTTATGTACATAGATATTTGTGTTAAGTCTATGTTATTCATTGTTTCTAGCCAATACTGTAGGTAGTCGTAGTTAACCATTTAAGTCTATATCGTAAAAGTCTATGTCTGAACCTATGTCGGAGCGAGCATCTATTTCCAATATGTTATTTTCTGTTAATAGGTCGAAATTATACCATCTTTGGTTTATTAATTCGTTTATTTCTAGTTGTATTGATATGTTAAAGATTTTTTCTCTTAAATCTGATATTAGTTCTTTTAGCGTATATAATATAATTATTTTTTCTTCATCAGTTTTCATATCTATCAAAGGGTTCCTATTTATAGGTATCATTTTTCTTGTTCTATGTGTGCTTTATCATATTCCTTCCAATATTCAGTTTATTATTATTCCATTATGTATATAATCTTCTATAATTTTCTATTTTTTGGGTCACTACCATAATTTTAGTTACCATGATCGTTTTATCCTACAGCGCCTCAACTCTGTCTACTCCCCTAAACGGCCTTCTGCCTGCTGGTTTCAACTTTAGGATGGCATAGTCTGGATTAAACTACTCTTGGTAAACTTACTTTTATAGCAAACTTACTAAAACAGATTATTATAGTAGTTTACAACATAATAGAGTTCATAATAATATGAATATCTTCAGGAATATATAATTTAGCTACACATATTCAAGTTTTGAAATACCTCATTTTGTAGATCTGCGGATGTTTGATCCTTAGCTGCTTGATCTTTAGCTTTTGCTCCTTTCATATTTTTTAGTTTTTTGAGAGTATTTTAGAGAGAGGTAAGTGAGTGATGATCTGATGATTTTCTCATCCGATCTCTCCTTTTATATTAATAAGCAAGCATAGTATTTACATCATATTCGTCCAAGTGGACGATTCTTTTTTTAAAGATAAAGGCGTCCTTTCTATACAGGTGGACGGCTATTACAAAAAGTAAAAAGCTATACTATTTACTTTACGACTTTTATTGTCCCAACAGTTTTTCCACTAACGTGGTAGTGAGTAAAGTGGGACTCACAGTACTATTTTCTTTTTGACTCTTTCTACATATTTCTTTTCATCCTTATCTCTTTGTCTGCCACCATATTTTCTTCTTTCTTATCTCTTTGGTTGATTCTTGTCGTTCATCTGGTTCTTCCGTATTAGTTGTCTCCTAGCTGTACATCTGGAATGATGTTATCTTCCTTGTTACACTTTGAACATATATGGTCCGGGTATTTTTGTCCGATCAGTTTGCAGTATCTGGTTATTAGTTGTTGAGATATAAATTCTTTACGTATTGCCCTGGTAATAGGTTCTTGTTCGGGTTTGAGTAATGTTATTACCCATTTCCGTATTTCTTCCATGTCGTTCTCGCGTAGTTCTCTAGAATGGGCGTATATCATGGTTTGTCCTCTGGAGTAGTAGTTCCATATTGGACTTTCGTTCATATAGTTGTTTGCTAGTTCAGTAAGTATAGTAGATAATCCTATAATTCTTTTGT
>JAJONR010001715.1:0-89956 GCA_029582245.1 Solanum etuberosum
GTTTGGTGCTTTTGCTTTTTCATATTCAAGTTGCAAATTTATGTACCGTCCCCCCCCCCCCCCCCCTGCATCAACCTTCCGATACCCTGCAATGGTTATAAAGTTCTTTCATCTTAGGTTTTCTTTTCTGTTTTGGACAAACAGTGGTTGAGTTTATTTAAAGTTCTGCTTCTTTCTATTGATAGTTTGATACACAAATCCAGATTCTTGGGAGATGTCTTGGGTGGCTATCAATTAATGTATTAATAGCGACTGTTTAGCAACGGTTCCACTCTGTACATGATTTTCTAATTAGATAGCCTGGTTGCAGATTTGAGAATGATATTAACCACAACACATATATTGAGTTGTATTATTTTTGTGTTTGACTTGTAGTTAATTGACACCCAAGATGTAAGTGATGTGGTCTTTAGTTAGTCGTGCAGCTTATTGTTTTGAATCTGGGAAATAAAGGAAATCTATGGATTATTTAAGAGTTCTTCGATTTTTTCTTTTTTTTTTCTTTTTGGTCTATATTCCTCTTAGCCTTTAACATGATGGCTGGTCAGTGATCCTATTGGCAAAATATTAACAAGATTTGGCCTTAGGTGCCTGTATCAGGATTTTAACCTTTCTAATATCTGATTACTCTTTCATTGTTATTTGGCAAGTCATTTAGGAATAAGTTCATTCTTACTTTCTCTCTCTCCTTGTGCTAATTTGGAGCCTTTTCATCGTGTCAAATACTGTTTATTCGCGGATTAATCCTTGATTTTAGTTTTCTTCCTTTCTGCCCTTGTCAGTTATTCTCATATGTGGTAGTGTGCTCATTATTGTGTTTGTTATTCCAGGAGATCAATCGAATGATTGCAGAAGTTGATAAGGATGGCAGTGGAGCAATTGATTTTGATGAATTTGTGCACATGATGACTGCCAAGTTTGGAGAAAGGGACACTAAAGAAGAGCTCATGAAGGCATTTCACATTATTGATCAAGATAAAAATGTGCTTGCTTTTTTTGCCCTCCTGCTTTCTGCTTTTTTGGTTATCTTCCGTACAGTTAACTTGTTTTCTTGGCTTGTGACTAATCATTAAAACATTTAAATGTAGGGGAAAATCTCTTTTGCGGACATTCAAAGAATCGCTGATGAGTTGGGGGAGCGATTTACTGACAGAGAAATCCAGGAAATGATAGAAGAGGCAGATCGTGATCGTAAGTTAGGCTTTAATTCATAGTATTCCTATTGTGCCTTTAGTGCTTCTACTGTTAAAATATATGTTGGTCTTTTTATTTTGTTGATAACCAAGAATCCCCAAGGGTTGGTGGTGCACTGTCTGAAACTCGGTGGATAATGGACTTGCCCCTCTATCCTTCTCCACTTAGATACTATGCTTTTGTCTGGGGTAGGGTTTGAAATTGTGATGTGTCCCTAATCCACACCTCACAAACTACGCTCTTACTTCTAGACCAAAGCCCTTGGGGTTTCAATATAGTTGGTATGCAAGATATTTTTCTTCGAAGCTCTCAAGCTCCTGAAAAGACCTAGCTATTCCAAAAACTGTTATAACCATATCTCTTATATATTACCAGTTAATGGTGGCAAATGGGCGATTTGGGCTGAATTTGTCCGGGTCAAAATGGGCTGAAATGATAAATGGGTCATTACCCAACCTGCCCAAAGTTAGTCGACCGAGATGGGTATTAATGGGTCATAACTCATAACCCTACTCTCCCAACTTGACTCATAATTTTTCCATTTCAAACTTTATTCCATGATTCCCCTGGATCTCCATCTAATAAAAGAAACCATAGAATAATGGAATTGATGATTTGACTGCATTTTTGGTTAGACATAAAGACTAAATTGGCAATATGATACCAAATTTCATTTATATTTTAAATTTAACAGAAAGTCTTAATTATGTGAGCACAAAAATTAGTAAAGTCCGAAAAGGAACTACTCTGATTGTTGGAAAATGTTTTCTTACCTTTTATCTTCCCAAGAGTTGAATTATGTGAAACATGACTAGAATTTTAAAATGAAAAGATCAAATTGCTAGTTATAACTTTCTCGTGTAATTTATAAAGTGTCTAATTTTTAAAGTAAGAAATTTAATTAATAGATCCCAATTGAACTTCTGAAATTGGTCAAAGTTGCACTACAGAAACATCAAAACGATTCTGTTGGTACAAAGATTTGTTTGCTAAAAATGATTTTCGGTTCAAGAACTTTATAATTTGCTTGACAACAATTGTTTCATTCTTTTCATATAGGAACCTCGATCATTTGAACTGTTCTTATCTGATCAAAATGTCTCTTGGTATGTCTACGTAGAAAACAGCCGAAGTTGTCTAAGAGTGTGTTGGTACGAAGGAAAATGTTTTCCTCCATACGAAAACATCCTAAATTTGACTATATTGCTAAACAAGATCAAGTAATCTCAGAAAAGGAAAAATAAAGATCATGTAATATTTTTATTTTTGTTATTTTAAATAAATGAAGAGCAAAATAGCTAACATTGGATTGTTCTCCACACGAAGCCATTGGTAACAGGGGAGGGGACAATTCCTTTTTTCGGCACAAAGAAGCTACGTTTCTATACGCTAAGATTGGACATTTTCATGGGTCATGTTTGAGCATCGCCATGGGTCTATTTGGGCTGTTGATTTTGATGGCTTAACTCGGACATAACCCAAATCAGTTCATCATCAAAATCATTCTTGCCCAAACCCATTAAAGTTTAGCAGGTTGAGCGGGTTATATGGATTTGGGTCAATTTTGCCACCCCTACTAGTTTGTTTAGGATGATATTACAAACTATGTAGTAAGAAGAAGTCTCTATAATGCTTTTCATCCCCTTAGTTTCTCTTAAGCTAATACATTAAAATCTTAGCTGGTTGGGAATTGCATCTATAACAAACGATGTGCACTCTGCCGATTTTAAATATCAATTCCTTCTCTCGTTTAGGGTTCCAATGATTCTGTGAATTAAAAAATAAAATAAAATCCTGAAATGATGCTGTAGATCAATACCATGTAGTTTCTCAGAGTCCCTTCTTTATTTAACACTCCATTCGTAGTATAAATTTTTTGATTACCAAGAAATCCCTGAGTACCAGCGATGCACGGTTCGAAACTTTAGATAATGGGCCCATCCCTATCCTTCCCTACTTAATCAGGCTTTTGTGAGTGGCAAGGCTTGAATCCGTGTTGTGTGCGGTGTGCCTAACCCACACATCACACACTGCGCTCTTACCACTACACCTGAACCCTTGGGGCCCAATTTTAGTACATGTTTTCCTATACTTGTACTAGGTTATCCCTATCCTTCCCTACTTAATCAGGCTTTTGTGAGTGGCAAGGCTTGAATCCGTGTTGTGTGCGGTGTGCCTAACCCACACATCATACACTGCGCTCTTACCACTACACCTGAACCCTTGGGGCCCAATTTTCGTACATGTTTTCCTATACTTGTACTAGGTTAAATATTCAAGTGCGTGCTGGATTGTTATTGTTGATTTAGCATCCTCTGATGACAAACTATTCCACGCGATTGAGGGATCTGCACACATTTTAATAATAGAATAGCTATCTGAAAACGATAAACAATGGTCAACTTTTTAAAACTACATGTTGCTGGACTACCAATCTCCAGGCTACACATTTTATTAGTGAACGCGACTCCTGTACTGTTCATCGACATGCCATGACTTTTCTTGTGTTTTTTTTATATCCCTGTAGCCGTCTGTTATTATTATATTCTCTAGTTTTGCACTTTGATGACATTGAGGTCTAGTTTCTGGAATATGCTTTAGGAAGTGTGCATCTCTTTCTCTTCATTTCCTGAGCTACTGTATTTTTAACTTCTCTTTGGGTGCTGCAGAATATGGATGTAACTCCTAGTTTTGCATCACTTATTCTGGATCATTGTTGCATGTTAGGGTAATTTATTGAGGAACTCTTGGTTGTAAATGTTGCAGGTGATGGAGAGGTTAACGTTGATGACTTCATGAGAATGATGAGGAGAACCAATTTTGGGCATTAAGGAGTTTCATTATTGCACCAGATAAATTGGAGGATATATATTTATCAACTCTGTAATATATAATATGGTCTTAACTGTTTCAGACACATGATTATTTTATGGATCAAAATGGACGACTTAGAGAACCAGTCTGTAGTCTGTACCCAAATAATTATGGAATGTGTATTATCTAAGTTTGTAAGCAAGCAACTACTACGTCTTGTTTGACAGAATTGTGTATGGGAAAAATTGTATGAAATAGTAAATATTTAATTCATATTAAATGCTATAGCTACAATTTACTGTATTTCCAATTCGCAGCTGCTGTTCAACATAATTTGCCATTTGGTGGGACCCTTGGTTTTGTATTTAACTTGAATAAAAAAACGGAAGGTATATTTGTATAAAGGTATATACAAATCAAAGCGGTTTTTTTCTCTCGTTATTTACACCATTTTCTCCTACAAGCTCACATTATTTTTGAATTTTCGCCATCCATAAAAAATTTCAGGTAACCGCAGAAAACTTGTTGAAATCAATTTTTATATTCTCTTTTCTTTATATTCTGTATAATATTTTCAATTTTTTTCATGAACTTTCATATTCATATACAAATTCAACTAATACAAATTTTTATTTGTATATAGACTGTGCATATATACATATACGATTGAAAAGCACAACAAAAAGAACATATGCTTATACAAATTACAACTAATATTGTTTCTTATTTGTATACAGATTCCACATATATACTAATACAAAGAACATATACATATAAATTTTATAGCTATGTGTACATATACAATGGACAAGCCTAACAAAAAACACATACATATACAAATTACATCTACTATACAAACACAATTATCAAAATTAAAGACGAACTTGTACTGTATACATATACAAACATAGAAAAAACTGAAACATTTTATACATGAATTATCCAATTGAATAAATGAATTTATACAGAACTGACCAATATGTATATAAATTAGACGTATTTAACGAATTATACAAATTAGAAGCTCCATAAAAACATAAATATAGTTATGAAGCGCAATTATCTAAACTATAGCTGTAGAGTACTAATATGTATATTATCATTTCCATTCCTAAAATTTACTCTTTAAATAAGGAATGTAATTGAAAGACATGATTTAAGGAGGAAATCATGCGTGTAGCAAGTTTTGAGTATCTATTTAAATAAAGAATGTAACTGAAACACATGATTTAAGAAAGAAATTATGCATGTAACAAATTTATAGTATCTCGTGGTATCACGACCCCTAAAGGAATTCAAAACATTTGAAATCCTTCCAATTTTCTTAGAGAATCAACAAACCTTACATATTTTCTTTCTTAAAATTTTTCTCCAATAATTTTGAGCCTTTTTAATTCAACAATTGTGTTGTTAAGAATTATGTATCTTGGACATATGTACAATTTATTAGATACAACTCATACATTATATGTCTAGATACAAGAATCATGTATTTGAAATTTTATGGAAAATACATATACATGTTTTGATACACCATTTCTTGTGGGATACGATTCAGATAGACAACTAAAATTAGTGTTTGTCCTATTCATAAAATCTTGCTCAGATACATGTGTTGTAAGACCCCGTATCCGAAAAAGGAAAATGAAACCAATTTTGAGAAATTGCAGGTGCCAGCCACGGGCCGTGGGTAGAACCACGGACCGTAGTGTGGTCCGTAGATTGGCCACCCTACCAAGACTTTTGAGGCTCAGGACTACGGCCTAACCTACTGACCGTAGGTCAGACCACAGTCCGTGGTTCGATGGCCCAAATGTAAGTCTCTGATGACCAACGACGGTCCACCAGGACAGGCCGTAGGTCAGACCACGGTCCGTCGACTGGAGTCCGTCGATGGTGGGTTGACAATTATTTTTAGGGGCAGTTGGGTCTTTTCCTAATTAATTAGTTCCTATACTACGTCGTTTTACCCTTCACTAAGACCCCTATATAAGTATTTTCAACCCCCAAATTAACCCATTTGCTTCATTCTTCCAAATTTACAAAAGAAAACCAAATCTCCTCTCCAAATATTTCTCTCTAGAAACTTGAAGAAGAAGAAGATTCAACCTAGGGTTTCAAGTCAAGTTCTCAATTCCTCCATTGAAGGCTAGCATTTGGATTCAAGGTATGATAGTTTTCATCCATGGAGTTCCCTTCCTTTATTTCTAAAGGTAGAATTCCCCAATTGAGTTAGGGTTTTCTTTAATTACCCTGAGTTCTTTTGATTATTGATTTAAATGATTGAATTGTGATCTCTTGTGCATGAATTGATGATACATGATGATTTTATGATGATTTCCCCATGAACCCATGTAATCCCTTATGTTTTCAAGTTATGAATCATATGATGTGGGATTTTGATCTTAGAGGAAGAGTTTTATGAAATTAAGCATGTATTGCTAGCTTTACATGTATTTATGATGAAATCCATATCTAAGCCATGTTTTATAAGCATTGATGATTGAAAGTGGGTTTGAACCTCAAGAGGTAAATTATGGACTTATGCGTTTTCTTACGAAATCTATGCAAATGTTTTAAGGGTGCTTTGAGAGTAAAGTACCAATGATGATGTTGTTGTTGTGTTGTTGAAAGGACATTCTCATAAACACATAACTATCATGATGTGAAAGTTTTCTCACATAAAAAGGATTCTTAGGTTGAAAGGCTTTCTCACCTAAATGAATCAAAGAGTGAGAGCTATCCTAATGAACTAGCTTGGATTGGTTGTTCAAGGGAACCTTTACATGAATAATGAGGTCAAGTAAAAAATGACTATTCCGTGGGATTTATGCTTAGCACCGAGAGGATATTGATAATGAGATGGAAGCTCTCCCGAGTAGAGTCTGGATTTCTAGAGGCAATTTCATGAGATGGAAGCTCTCCCGAGTAGAGGCCGTGTTTTTAGTAGCAATCTCCTTATCCCTTAACTATGTGCCCCCATAGGTTGATTAGCTAGTGGATCCACTTAAGCTAGAAGTTCATGATCCTTACCTTGGCAAATAGGACAACCTTTTTTGGTGTGGGAGACACCGGGAGATCACGTTATAGCTCACATGGTCTCTATGTCGGTTAAGGCTAATTCACCACATTAATAATGAACTAAGGTTACTTCAAGAAGTATCTCATATGACCATGATTGCATTGACCATGATTTTATGACTTATGTTTTATAACTCTTTTATATCATGTTTAACTTGGTCAATTGCATGTCATGAAATGAAATGTCACTTTTAGCGTGATTGGCCATCATACTTGGTACATTGTTTTTTACTAACACATACTCTTGCCTACATTTCTCCAAATATAGGGTGCGACAGTCAGGGTCATCATTCTCGTGGCTAGTGGTTGATTCGAGATATTTCCGACCTTTGGTGAGTCCTCATGCTTCGAGGAGAGAGTTTTATTATTTTCAGTTTCTTTCATGTATTTCTCTTTTGGACATGATATATGGGCTAGGCTCAATTTCATTCTATTGTATTAGATGGCTATGATGAGACAAGTGTTTTAGACTTCCGCTTTTCTTTTATAAAATGTTTTGAACTTGGACTATTGTTTTACTCTTATTGTTCTATTTCTTATGTTATGAGAGCTAAGTGGCTTGTATGGAGTCCTTCGGGGTTCTATACGCATGTTATATCTAGGGGGTACCCCTGGGTCGTGACAAACTTGGTAATCAGAGCACAAGGTTAGTATGGTCCTAGGATGTCTCATAAGCCACGTCTAGTAGAGTCTTGTTCATAAGTGTGAAGCGCACCACATTTATGAATGAGAGGCTACAGGATGATTAGGAAACTCCACATCTTTCATTACTTTAAAGTCGTGCGATAGAGTTTAACTCTATAAAGTCTCTCTCTTAATCCTTAATCCTATGTTCTTCAGGATATGGCTACCCGAAGAGCTTATGCTAGAAGGAATGTGAGGGAGAATGAGGAACAAGAAGCTCCTCCCCAAGCTCCTCAAGTTCCGATCAATCCTTTGGCCGAGCAAGTGCAAAATGCGGAGTTTAGGTCTGTTTTTCAAATGTTGGATCAAGCGGTGATGGCCCAAGCCAATAGGGAGGTGGCGGTTCCCGTGAACCCAATGTGGGTACGACAGCTTCAAGAATGAGGGACTTCACAAGGATGAATCCTCCGGAGTTTCATGGTTCTAAAGTTGAGGAAGATCCTCAAGAGTTTATTGAGTTACACCGATGGAAAAAGCGGAGTTGGCCGCTTATCAACTAAAAGGAATGGCTCAAATATGGTATAACCAACAGAAGGAAGGGAGACCGGAAGATGCGGGTCCTCTTGATTGGGAGAAGTTTAAAGCTGCCTTTCTTGATAGATTCTTTACCCTTGAGATGAGGGAAGCCAGAGTTCATTAACCTCCGGCAAGGGAGTATGAGTGTGAGGGAATATGCTCTAAAGTTCACTCAATTGTCTAAGTATGCTCCAACAATGGTTGCGGATTCAAGGGCTAGAATGAGTAAGTTCGTTTCGGGTGTGTCCGAAATGGTGGTTAAAGAGTGTCGAACTACCATGCTCATTAATGACATGGACATCTCTCGTCTCATGGTGCATGCACAACAAATTGAGGAGGAAAAACTTAAGAAAAAGTCTAGAGAGATAAAGAGGGCTAAGACCAGTGATGGTAATTTCTCACATGCAAGGGCCGATGGACAAGGCCGTCCTAGATTTTGACAAAGGTTTTTCGGTCAAGGTTCCTCCAATGCTCCTCCTAAGTTCAACAAAGATAGGGTGTCTAACCCTAAGCCTTAAGGAGGAAATGGTAGTGGATCTTCATTGCCCATGTCTACTTGTACTAAGTGTGGAAGGAAGCACGAGGGTAGGTGCCTAGCCGTCACGGATGGTTGTTATGGTTGTGGTAAAAGTGGTCACAAAATGAGGGATTGCCCGATGCTTACGGCTAAAGGAAGAGAGGGCAAGCAAGCTCCTCCTAGTGGTTCGGGTTCCAATGCTCCTTAGTAAAACTGCTTCTACGCATTTCAAACCCGTGGTGAATAGGAGAGTTCTCCCGATGTGGTTACCGGTATGTTGAAAGTTTTCCAACTTGATGTATATGCTTTACTTGATCCCGATGCTACTTTGTCTTTTGTGACGCCATATGTGGCTATGAGATTTGATGTGCTCCCTGATTTTTTTTAGATCTTTTTTCTGTCTCTACTCCTGTTGGTGATTCTATTGTGGCTAATAGGGTCTATAGAAAGTCTCCCGTTTCCTTGTTCCATAGAGTTACTCTTGTTGACTTGGTAGAGCTTGATATGCTAGATTTTGATGTTATCTTGGGTATGGATTGGCTGCACTCATGTTATGCTTCTATTGATTGTAGAGCCCATGTAGTCAAGTTTCAGTTTCCAAATGAGCCTGTCCTAGAGTGGAAGGGGGGAAATTTTATACCTAAGGGCCAGTTTGTCTCTTGTCTTAAAGCCACAAAGATGATTTCTAAGGGTTGCATTTACCACCTAGTTAGGATGAGGGATGTAGATTCTGAAGCCCCTTCTCTTGAGTCGGTCCCCGTTGTAAATGAGTTTCCGAAAGTGTTCCCAGATGATCTACCCGGTATTCCTCCCGAGCAGGAAATAGACTTCGACATTGACCTTCTCCCAGATACGCAATCTATTTCTGTTCCTCCTTACCGAATGGCTCCGGTAGAACTTAAGGAGTTGAAAGAACAATTGAAAGATCTATTAAATAAGGGTTTCATCCGACCGAGTATCTCTCCATGGGGTGCTCTAGTTTTTTTGTTAGAAAGAAAGATGGTTCTCTTCGTATGAGTATTGACTATCGTCAATTGAACAAGGTGACCATTAAGAATAAGTATCCTCTTCCAAGGATAGATGATTTATTTGACCAACTTCAAGGGGCATGTTATTTATCTAAGCCAGGTCTCTAGGTTAAGGAACTAAGTGTGGGACAAAGAAGGTGCCGAAGGATTCCAGTGACGAGGCTTCAGTCCGCGAGTCGATACACATCAACACCCCCACCCAAACTAAATTTTTTCTTTGAGTGCAGGAACATAGGAATCAAGAAAGATAACATCAAGCCTCGGGGCATGACAAGAAACGCCATTCGACTTCTCACAATCATGAGCCAAAATACTCTTTCCCTACTTTATTTCCCGGAAGTACTTCAACTTGCATCTTATGTCTAAGAATATTTCATTTAATTTTTTTGCAGGTACGCTCAAGATCCGAATCAAATACTGAAGAAAAAAAGGGCCTTCGAAGGAAAATAGGATAGTTAGCTTTCTGTCAAAATAACTCCACCAACTAGAGCTTGTAATCTAACCTCATTAATAACTCCGCCAATCGGAGACCACCGCCTAACAACATCAAACTCCACAAGTACGGGGTTGTACGTAGAAAACGTCACTCAAACTGCACCGATCGGAGGATGTACATAGCAAATATCAGCTAAAACTCCATCAATTGGAGATTGTACATAGCAAACATCGTCAAACTCCGCCAACCGGAGGATGTACATAGCAAACATCGATCGAACTCCGCCAGTCGGAGGCTTTACCTTACAAGTTTTACACAACCAGAAGCAGGCTTTTACATTACAACAGCCCCGCCAGTCGGAGGCATTACATTACAAGCTTTACACAGTCAGATGCATGGATTTTACATTACAGCAACCCCGCCAGTCGGAGGTTTTACATTACAAGCTTTACACAGCCAGATGCAGGCTTTTTACATTACAAGAACCCAGCCAGTCGGAGGTTTTACATTACAATCTTTACACAGTCGGATGCAGGCTTTTACATTACAACAACCCTGCCAGTCGGAGGCCTCTACATTACAAGTTACTTTACCTACATCACAATCCCAACACAAAAAATGGGGGACACCAACAATCGTTTGAACATCTACACTCTACTCTTTACGTTACTATTTCAATTTATAATTTTTGAACCGCAACAGGTACTTTTCACCCTTTTACATGTTTTACAGGACAACACATTACAACGAGGAACTCCCTCTAAGCAGCAAACTAGGGCAAGTTAGTGCAATGTCAAGCATCGCTAGCTACGTCAAGGATTCACTTTCAAAACTCAACTCGACTCTATTTTCAGAAGTTCAGATTCAAATCCTACTTGTAACTCTTTCATGTCTCAGTTCATTATAACTCGACATTGGGCATCCTTTTGAAAATTCACCTACCTACCATAAGTCTTCAGTAGAAATTGCTACGGAGCATTTCTCATTCAAGTTTCTTTAGAACTATGTCTCATCCCTCTATTCTTGCTAATTTCTTCATACCTCACCATCAAAAGATTTCAGTATTACCATAATTCGATACTGGGGAAAATTTTAATCAAAATTTGCTATGCTCCTACACTCTCGAACTACATATGGCTTGATTTCTCATGAAACCTGAGATATGTAGGCAGCTCAGAAGCCAGAGTTCGGCCATAACTCCATAAACATTTCTTGCCAAGTTGTTGCTGAAAGTATATTTTGGTGGTCGCCTAAATTGGATCGTGTCAATATTTCTTTGTTCACGTCTTCTCTACTCTCCTCCATGAACAAAGAAAGAGGCAAGCTGTTGACACCCAATTTTGGCTTTCCACATTTATTTAACTAAAATTTTAATAATAATAATAAAAATATATATGTGTTATGAAATTTTTGTAGGAATACGAAAAGATTTTTAATTATTTATTTTATTTGATAAATTTATTTGATAAATATTATTTCTTATAAAAATTAAATATGTTATATAAATATTAATGCTTAATTTTTCATTTTTTAAATTTTAGGTCAAATTAAATATTGTTCTTAAGGGTTAACTCGATTTTTTTTAATTAAATATAATTTCTATTGTTACAATAAACATTTTTTGACTTTTTTTCAAAATCAGGAAAGATTAATTAATTAATGAGTTACTAATTTATATTAATTTTATTTTTAGAATGACTAATTTTATCAAATAAGCTAGTCTTGCAAAATAATTATTTTTCATTTAATAAATTATGGCTATTTAATAAAGAAGAGGTTATAATTTAAATGGATTTGATTTGAGCAAAACTTTGCAATCCAAGTCCTTTTAATCAGGCCAATCCATGGATTGTGCTTCTTCAACTTCAATCTCAGCCATCTATTTTTGATCTGATGGTTTTAATTTATTTAGTATTTAGCATTATTTATATATATAAATATATATATACACAACATTTATTTTCACTTGATTTACGTTAACCGTCCGATCAAACGGGACGACTCGAATTAAATCAACATATTTCCCCAAAATAGTACATTCACCAGCTACACTATTTCTGTTTCCCCTAATAATCACGTTCTTTTTCGTTTCCCAGATCGCCTCTTCCCCAAAACGTCAAGCCCAGACGCTCCCCTCTCCCATCGCCGCCCCACGTGCTCTCCCATCGCGTCCGTCATAAAAACGGCTCTGGGCCACCGGAAAAATATGAATTCGGTTGGTTCTTTGCTCCATCAATCACTCAACCCTTTCAAATCGACCTGAAAAGGTCGATTCTTGAGAGATTTCCTTCCCTCTTCAACATTATTTTTCTGTTCTTTCTCAGATTTGGCTTCCCTCTTGAGGCCAAGTGGAAGTTCTAATTTAGCTATAAAAGGAGGCCTTTGGTTCTAATCCAACGATCATCCAAAAAAGGGGAACAAACCAACAAATCGAACAACATCCAAGAACCGATAGAAAAAGATCCAGCAACAATCCGAAAATCATCCTAGAATCCAACAACCGATAGAAAAAGCTCTAAATTTCAAAATCACTTCATCTCTTTTTATCTTTGTTCTCTTGTTCTTAATCGATTTCCAGTTCAAGTTTCCGAAGTTGAGTTCGAGTTTGGACGTTGACAAAAACCCCTAGTTTGCTGCCCCGGACAAGGTTCACATCTTTCTTTTACCCTTTTATACCTATTCAAATATGTGAGAGCCTAATGATTTGTTATGTTGTGGAATTTTATATTGTGTTCACTATGTGATAAGTTCAAGTTAGTGATAAGCTTTCTTTATTTAGCTTAGTCGTTTTCCCTTTTATTACTGTTGTAGAAGTTGGAAGTACAATTTATTTCCTTGTGGAAAAAATGCTTATTAGTCAACTATGAAAACTAATGGAGTTTGTTTCTGGGAGTTCGAAAAGGGAGATACCATATATTATTTATGCTTAAGTTGATAATGTAACTTGGATTGGTCGAATACAAAGAAGAACTAGGACCTTAAATCCAATATCTTCTTTCGATAACTATTTTAGCTCAATTTTTTTCTCACTGTCTGTATGTTTAAAATTGAGACAAGAAGTCCATTGATTTTCATACAACACGAACTAGTGTTTAAACCCAATGATATTCTTGTGTTGCTTGCTTACGTTTCTCTGGAGTGCTGAAGTATAAGGTGTCATTTAGGATCAATGTTGGGATCATTCAAGTGGACAGCCCTGTTATGGCTGAGTCCAGTATTAATTCGAACTCTCTTCTTCTTTTTCTTTTAAGTAACAACTGCTCACATTTAGGTATGATATATTGGTTTCTTAAGCCGAATAGTCTTAAAATGTTTATTAATAAATCTGTTGTTTTATACTTAGCTTCCTAAATCTTGGTTCTGTCCTAATAATTATTTCATTCTCTAAAGATCAAAGAAATAGTTGAAGGTCTTGTTTTGTTTTGGAAACTTGTTGTTTTGTTCATAAGCTTGAGAAGTCTGTTTTTTTTAGAGATGTTAGTTTGTGATGGATTTAACATAGCTTTCTTAGAATAAGTATATAAACTCTTCCTGTTCACTTTCTTAAATAGCTCTAAGAAACCATCAGAAATATGTATAAAATATCGTTTAAAGTTTCTTTCTTTCCCGTTAAAAGTCTTTGTTAAGGCAAAATAATAAAAGTCCGAATCACTTTGTGTAATTAGACTACTTTATACCAAATGAATAAATTTCTCCTATACTTTTAAAGTTTTTTTTAAGCCAAAATAATAGGCAGAATACTCTACAGTACGTTCCTTGCTTCTTTCATTCCTTTCGAGACTTCAAGCAGACATCCATTCATTAACAATAGGGCATTATAGATCTTTTAGTTTGGAGTACAACTGATATCTTGCTTTGTTACTGGATAATATGAAATCATTCCGACCTCATTCACATATGCAATATCAAATCTTACATTAAACTCTTATCTGCAATTTTTTTTTAAAGTACGTCTGCCTGTGGAAAGTTGTTTAAAGCTTTCAACCATTATATAACAATCGAGTAGTCATGCGTAAGTTTGAAATTAACCTCTTTATACTAATACATGTCATCTGCCATTAGAACTGGTGTGTTAAATCGATTGGGAAATAAAAACAAAAGATTCTTTAAATTGTTGCCTGTAAGATTGAATTATTGTCTGACTTTGCACACTGTTCTTCTATGGAATATGGTCCTGTTCTTTCTTCTCATTGGAGTATGATTTGTACATATGAATATCATCTCGCGTTCACATGTACTTCTGCTGTTTGAATTTTATTTGTTTGGGTGCAGGACATGGTATTAATCCTTTTCTTTTCTCTGTTTCACATGTACACTCGGAAGCGCATTTGGAGCTGTGATATAGCTCCATCTCTGTCAAAATCAGAGAAGTGACTAACAGCCGCATAAGCTCGTGTCTAGCAGCCCGTTTTCGCGTCTAGAGTGTCCATCGCCTTTCTTCCTCTCCTTAAAACTTAACCTTTTTAAACAAATATGTATATATGTTGCTTACCTTTCGTCTAACATTTGGTTTACATTTATTTTGTTTTATATTTGGGTATATGAACCAGGTCGGTATGATATGAATGTGCTACTGAACATGATCCATATCCTTCCGCCTCGTTTAGGGTGTTGAAATTGCCTATGATTGCTTAGCTCAGAGATACATAGGATAGTAATAGCTTTTTCGGGTTAAGTTTCATTTGTTGCTAAGCACAATTTTAGGTTGCTAGAGTTGAGTTTCTAAGAGGTAAAAATCTGAAGAGTTCTTTACGCTTATAAACTGTTTTAATGAGTATTTCGTATCATTCTTTCGGCTACGTTAATAACTTATGAAAAATACTGATTCTTGGGAATAGAAAATTGTTTTTCGAGAGCTCAAGAGTGTGGTATATTAAGCCTCAAAAGTGCAGCGTTTCGAGCTTGAAAAGTGTTGAATTTTAAGCTCAAAAGGTGCTTTTTTTAGTGTAAACTGCAGGTTTTCTTTTAGTCTCAAAGCACAACTCTTTGTGGGCTTTAAAGTGTAAAATTTAAGCTTAAAAATGCAGATTTTAAGAGGTAAAAACTGCAGCTTTCTAACAGCTTCACTTTGCAGATTTTCCAAATATAAAAATGTGCAATTTTTCTTAGTTTAAAACCTATCTTTTAGGATCTTAAAGTGTACATTTTGAAACTAAAACGCAATAGTTTGAGAGATTAAAAGTGCACTATTTTAAGAGGGCAAAACAAGTATTATAGAGTGTTGGAATTGTTGTTCCTTTAGTCTTAAAAGAAGCGTATGACTCAAGTTGTTTGTTCCGAGTAGGACCAAATACTTTAAATTTAAATTTGCAAAAACATATTTCTTTTTCCTTCTTACCTATACATATTTATCACTACTTTTTCTTACCATAAGCCCCTCGCATTATTATAAATCTCATAGCTTGTTATCTCTTAAGAGCTTATGAACAAATTTATTCATTTTGTTATCTTTATTAGCCTAAGTTTGACGGTTATTGATTTTAATAATTTTTTAAAGGATCCTTAACCCTCTCATACCTAGAATTACATAAGTTAAGTAGATCAATAAGAGTTACTTTAGTATTATTTAGTTCAATATTTAGATGTCTTAATTCATTATCTTTGAAATAATTAGGCAATTTTTAGACCCTTTTAAAACTAAAGATAGAAGAATAATGATTTGGGGTGGGACACCAATAACTAGGCCTAATTTATATTCTTTAGATCAACCCCTTTATAAAGAAATTATATTTACTATTATCCCTATTTCTACTTTTCAAATCAAATATTACTAAATATATTCTAATCTCTTAACATGTTATTTCAAGATTTTAGATATGCCAACAGGTTCAAAAGAAAATACAAAGTACATACATATATGTGTCATGCACATAAAGGTATAAATCCTATTTTTATATTTAGTTTTCTCTATACATGACCTATTATTTTGTTATACTTTATATTATTTTTCTCATATCTACTATCACTTTTACGAATGTTATTTATTTATTTTTTATAATTTATAAATCCCTACACTTAAATATACATATTATTTTACTACATCTAATCTATCGTCAATTTGTCCCTACATGTAAATAAAATAATAAACGTCCATATATTTTTTTTAAAACAACATACATGAATATACTATACTTTGTAATAAATAATTTTAGATCACAAACTTTATATAATATTTTAACATTTAGTACTACTATTATTTTGTTTGTTTATTTTTAGAAAACTCCATTTTATCTATTTTCATTCAAATTATATCGCACATACTATTATATACTTATGCCGACTATTATCTTATTTTATTTTATTTTTCTATACGTCTTAATTCTATGTATAAATGAAATGACAAATTTTCATATCCTCTAAATTCAACATTTATATATTTTGGATAAATTTATATAAGGCACGTCTATATTTTTCCAACATATAAAATTATCGTACACTTTAAGTGAATTTAGTTATCTACTTATTTATTTTACTATAGGAAGAATATACTACTATTTTACAGACGTATTTATGTCATACCTTGTATTTTACTCTTTTTCTTAAACTAATGAAACTTACTTATCATTGATTTTAAAACAAATAAATGAACAAATTTACCTAGATATTTTTTCCTAAATTGAGTTTAAGGACTATCTTCGGATAGGCTCTGAGGGATGCTTAATACCTTCCCCTCGAGTAACAAAAACCCTTATTCAGAATCTCATTGGTTTCGCAAATCAAAACAGAGTTTACATTTACATAAAGAAAAAAGGGTTTTCCTAATATTTCCCTAAAAATTAGGTGGCGACTCTAAAATTAAACAATTTTCAAAAAAATCAGAGTGACAACAATATTATGTTGTGAGCTGTTTCGGCTAGTTCGAAATAGGGTGCGACAAGTGGAAAGGGATGAAGAAGGATATTGTGGAATTTGTGGCTAAGTGTCCAAATTGCCAACAAGTGAAAGTTGAGCATCCAAAACCGGGAGGTTTTATCCCAAGATATTAGCATTGCTACTTGGAAGTGGAAAGATTTGAATATGGACTTCATAGTTGGGTTGCCTCGCACACGGCGACAATATGATTCGATTTGGGTTATAGTAGATCGAATGACGAAATCGACCCATTTCGTTCCCGTCAAGGTTTCTTATTCGGTGGAAGAATATGCTAAGTTGTATTTGAGGGAAATGGTTAAGTTGCATGGAGTGCTCTTGTCCATTATCTCCGATAGAGGTACTCAGTTTACTTCTCAGTTTTGGATATCTTTCCAAAAGGGTCTTGCCACTAAAGTTAAGCTTAGCACGACTTTTCATCCACAAATTGATGGGCAAGCGGAGGGAACTACACAAACTTTGGAAGATATGTTGAGAGCATGTGTCATCGATTTCAAGAGGAATTGGGATTATCACTTGCCATTGATTGAGTTTTCTTGTAATAATAGTTACCATTAAAGTATTGGTATGGCTCCATTTGAGGATATCTATGGTAGGAGGTGTAGATCTCCTATAGGTTGGTTTGAGGTGGGTAAAGTTGCCTTGAAAGGATCTGAGTTAGTTAATGAGGCTATGGAGAAAGTCCAACTTATTAGAGAGAGGTTGAGAACCGCCCAAAGTCGACAAAAGTCCTATGCCGATGTAAGAAGGAGAAACCTTAAGTTTGATGTTAATGATTGGGTTTACTTGAAAATCTCACCCATGAAGGGTGTAATGATATTTGGGAAGAAAGGAAAGCTTAGTCCCCGTTATGTAGGCCCGTATCAAATTTTGAGACGTGTTGGTAAGGTTACTTATGAGCTTGATTTGCCTAATTATTTGGCATCCGTGCATCCGGTGTGTTGGAGATCCGACATCCATAGTCCCCTTAGAAGGTTTGGGAGTTGATGAAAGTCTTTCTTATGAGGAAGTTCCGGTTGAGATCTTAGACCGACAAGTTAAGAAATTGAGGAACAAAGAAGTTGCTTCCGTGAAAGTGTTATGGAGGAATCATTTAGTTGAGGGTGCTACTTGGGAGGCCCAGGTTGATATGATGTCTCAATATCCTCATCTTTATCCTTCATGAAAACTTGTGTTTTGTAAGAAAATGAGTTTATGTGATTGATTTTCCTCATGGTGTTGTGCATTGAGTATGAGTTGCCTATAGACTTCATGAGATGGATTGATGAACATGCCTTAGCTTAGAGTTGAGCATTCCTCCTTGGATATATGTTTTGAGCATAGATTTCATATAGGCTCAATGAGATTGTGTTGAGAATGCTTTTAGCTTGGAGATGGTAGTTCCTCCTTGGACATGAGTAGTTTTGAAATTTCATGCATGTTGGGTTGCTAGAAGTAGTCCCTACCTTCCTTGTGGTGCATTGAGTATGTTTAGCTTGGAGTTGATGTTTTCTCCCTGATTTATGCATTTAGAGGATATTGCAAGCATGATGGGCTGCTAGTCAAGTCTTTTCTTTCAAGAGGTGTCTAGAATTCCATTCGAGGATGAATGTTATCAAGGGGGAGATAATGTAACACCTCGGAACTTAGTAGCCTATGCAAGGGTCCAAGGGAGAGGTTACAAAGCCTTGGCACCCTCCATGAAAGCCACACGAGTCGTTAAGGGGACCACAAGTCGTGGTGGTGCCCATAGACCTTAGGCAATAGCTAAAAAAGCTGCCTCACCTCCCACGATCACCTTGACGCCTCGTGATGGGGACCACGGGTCTTGGTGATGGGCGTGGTGGCTAGGTAGTGTGCTCCCCAAGGCTGCCTAAGCTTGAGACCCTCCCACGAGCCACTAGATGGCTCGTGAAGGCCACTACGAGCCGTGAGAGAGGGCGTGGTCTAAGGGACCACGGGCACCACTACGGTCCGTGTGACCCTTGACGGGCCATGGTGCCACTCGTGGTAGTGGACAGTCCACTGTATGTTAGGGGGTAAATGGGTATTTTTCGCTTTTAAGTGAATTAATACTATGTCATTTTACCCAAGCCTAGGACCCCTAATAAGTGATTTTAACCCCAAAACTCACCTATTCAAGTCATTATTTCCAAAACCCAAAAGAAATCCCAAAGTCTTCCTCTCAAATATTTCTCTCTCTTGAACTTGAAGAAGAAGAAAAAGTTGGAGCTAGGATCAAGGTCAAGTCTCCATTCTCAAGCAATTGTGGGCTTTGTTATCAAGGTATGATGGCTTTTCATCCATGGAATTCTTTCTTCCATGGAGTCCCTAAAATTCCCCAATTGAAAAGTAGAAATTCCCCAATTTGAGTTAGGGTTTTCTTCCAATGGTGTGGGTCTTGATGAATGTTGATCCAATTGATTGGGTTATGATTGTTTATGATTGAATTGATAGAATTACATATTTTTAGGATGAATTTACATGTACCCATGCCTAATCCATGTCTAGAAAGATGAAATTGATGTAAATGGATTTTATGCCATGAAAGGGGAATTTGCGGGTTTAGATGTATTCTTATAAGATTGATGAGATACCTTAAGAATTCTTGAGATTGAAGCATATATGATGATTTATGATTAGAATTGTCTTGATACTTAGGCATATATGATGAGTATGAGATGTAGGGCTTTCAGAGTAAAGCTTCTATTATGAATTGATGACTTCGATGTAATTGTTGTGGAAGGGATAGTTACCATATAAATTGCTTATGTGTGAATGTGAATGGTTTTCTCACATTGAATCATTCTAGGTTGAAAGGCTTTCGCACCTAAAATGAATCTAAGAACTTATGAGTTATGATAACATAACCTAGCTTGGATTGATAATGTGATACCTTTCCATGGATAGCTTGGATTGGTAATGTGATACCTTTCCATGGATAGCTTGGATTGATAATGTGATACCTTTCCATGGATAGCTCTGATTGGTAATGTGATACTTTTCCATGGATAGCTTGGATTGGTAATGTGATACCTTTCCATGGTAGCTTGGATTGGTAAGGAGATGATACCTTTCCATGGTAGCTTGGATTGGTAAAGAAATTATACCTTTCCATGGTAGCTTGGATTGGTAAGGAGATGATACCTTTTCATGGTATCTTGGATTGGTAAGGAGATGATGCCTTTCCATGGTAGCTTGGATTGGCATGATGATGTGCTCTTCCATGGATAATCAGAATAACTAAGAATTTACTACTTCTCACATTAAAGTTAGCATAGTTATGATGAAGCAAGGTTATTTCAAGGAAGTATCGTAAGTATGTTTTAAGATGAAATTCACTTGTGTTGATCATGGTTTATAAATTATGTTGTTTAACTCTTATTCTTATGTTGATGTTTATACAAGCTATTATATTTAGTACATGTTTGTACTAACATACTCTTGCCTACATTTCTATCCAAATGTAGGGTCCGACAACCTCGACTCTCATCCCTGTGGCTAGGATCTTAGTAGAGGCAAGACTTGAAGATTGGTGAGTCCTCATAGCATTCGAGGATTTATCCCCCATTTCTCTTATGTTCTTTTATTTTAAGTTTTGAACATTGTTGTATGGGCTGTGTCCTTGATATTCATGTTTTAGATGGTTTTGAGACAAAGTGTAATAGACTTCCGCTTTTGTTATGAAACTTTGATGTTTTTGAAAATGTTTTAAATTTCCACTCATTTCTATTATCTTATGTTATGAAATTTAACTGGCTTATATGAGGCCTCTTGTGGTCTTGTATGCCATATTACGTCTAGGGTGTACCCCTGTGTCGTGACAATAGATGATGTTGTGCCTGAAACTGTAAAAATTGAATATAAAGGTTAAATGTTGAAATTAAGTTGTTATAGCTGATCAATGTTGATTGATAATGAGTTGGGTGAAGTGTGATTCATCCATTGTTCCCCTGTAGATTTGCATTTTCCCAATGATAGGTAGAGTGATGACTTTCTTAAGGGAAAATTATCAATTTAGGCAATATCTTGTGAAATTTGGGGGACGTTTGAGTACCCCATGGGTAGATAAACATGTGGTAGATTGTAAAACTGATTGGGTATTGGGTATTGTTGCATGTTAGTGTTAAATTTGTGAAAATGGGCATTGGGCTGAAATTACCCTTTCGGCGAGCTTGTCTTAGCTCACCAAGGTGATTAGGCTGACCTATCAAATCGCCTTCTGAGTTTGAATATGTGACCTGTGCACTATTTCATTCGGCGGGCTTGTCTTAGCTCATCAAAACCGACTCGGCGGATCACCAAGTTGGAGTATACATCGCCCTTTTGTCTTTTCCATTTTGGTTGAGCACTGTCACTTTCGGTGGACTTGTCTTAGTCCACTGAAACCAACTCAGAGATGACTCTACCTTTCATGCATATTAAAATTTAAAATGTGATTTGTCAACTTTAGAGAGCTTGACGAACCTGTTAGGTGAATCACCTTCCTATTCGGCAAGCCTCAGAACTTGTTTTGATTTGTGTTTGATCTCTTAACCTGTTTCAACTAACCTTCACCTGATTTATATTTGGAAATGTTGTGCCTTGTAGGAAATGTGAAAATCAAGAGGCAAGAGAATAGTGACCTCTGACTCTGAGAGAGAATATCCACCTCCTCCCCATTGGAAAAGAATAAGGGGATCAACATCAACGAGTCCTCTGAGGCACCTCATCAACAAGCCACTCCGCGCCCTTCAACACCTGTGGGTGAGCAGCCAAAGAAGGGAATAGACAAGAAAAGGACATACATCAGGTCGAAGTTGGGGCCAAATCTAGTCTCCAATGTGAGTGCCTCCTGAGTTCTCCCCATAATAGTTCCAAGATCATTCAATAGGCTCAAACCGGTAGGAGAATACACTATTCTTGAGGGTAGACGACTCTCCACCGATGTGGTGATGAATGACTAGCCCAACATCTGGGAGACCATCAAATTTCATGGGTTCAAAAGTTTCATGAGAGCCCGCCCTCCTTACGTCCCTGCATTTGTGAGGGAATTCTACCAGGCCTATGCAAACCCTACCTAAGAAATGAAAAGGCACAATTTGAAAGCCTTTGGAGGAGTTTGAAGTTCACGGAATGCTGGTGATAATGCTCAAACTATCCTTAAAACAATTAAGAGAATAAGTGGTCGTCATAAATAAAAATACCCAACTAACAGTCGTGGTCAAATCCCATATAGGACAATTTTTTGGCAATTGAAAATACTAAGAATGAATAGCTAAAAGTTTGAATCTAAACACACAAGATACATGGCTTTCAAATTAAGAGTGATTTTGGAAACAAAATGATTGTTTTGGGCAAAGACGATATCAAACAAGGTATATACGAAAATTGGGAAATTCAGAATTCAATCAATGCTCAATGATCCATTGAAATACAACACATTCTCATTCAATCATAGATATAATATATCATCAACAATCAACCCTAATATCCTTTCAATCTCAAAGGGTTATATCACGATATCAGTCTCAATCGAGTCAACAACAAAGCAATCCAAGACCTTAATCTAAACCTCCATTTCTAGCAAGTTTAGTATTCAACAAAGTAGGCCTAAATTATATCCTTTTGGTCTCAAATTTAAGTCTCAAAGTCAAATATGATTATTAACCTAATTCTCCACTTCACGAGTTCTCATTCGAGCAACCCATAAAGATTGGAAGCTAGGTTTGAGCGTGCACTCTAAAATCATAATTTGAAATATGAAAACTACATTAAACTCATTTCATGAATTCAAGGATGGAATCAAGTAATTACAAAAGAAATAGAGCAATAAATAAAATACCCAAATAGCTTTGTCTATCTTTAGCACAAAAGCCCTAATTTCATACACACAAATACACCCACAATTCTAGCAATGCAAATCAAGGAAATGAAGAAGGGAACATATATTTTACTGTCAAAAACACAATCTTCAAAACCAAAGATGAATTTTGAGACAACTTGCCTTCAATGTCTTAACCCATAATTAAGATCCAAAAATTAGGGATCTTCCTTAGTCTAAGCTAAAAGATGAGAAAACTAGTCTAAAATCTCATTTGGAATTGATCTGGACTAGTGTTTCTCTCCAGCCCCTTTGTGAGAATTTTGATACAATGCTTGAGAAATTATATATCTGCCCTTGACCAAATGGGCGGGCTTCGCAGAAAGGATAGAGGGTTCAAAAAATCAAACATCAGTTCGCTTAAGCGGCCCCCGCCTTTTTTGACTAGTTCGAGAAAGCAAACCCTAAGTGACCAGTTGACTTTGTTGACCCTTTCGCAAAAGCGAACTTCTTCCGAAGGTGAGACATCTAAGGCTTATTTCCTGCCAGGTTCATGTCTCGACCGAAGCCTAAACCCTAGACGTGGCCGCACTCAAGGACCATTGTTGGTCCCCGAGCGAACCCTTATCCTAGGTGACTCCAAGCGGAAAATTAATTTGAGCAATATGGGGACTCCAAATGCATAAATAAACTTTAAAAACTCAATTTGAACTCAACTCCAATAACTGTCTGAAAAGTAATTTATCAAGTTATAGTTAAATGTCTCATGACCTCAAAACATCTCAACAAAAAAAGAAATAATGAAAGACTGCCCGACCTTTAAACTATCTATGAAGCCTCTAGTACTCAGATAGGTCTCAAGACAGAACCCCCAACAACTTAACAAACAAGAAGTAAATGTGAAGCCTTCCGGAAGCAAGGAGGCTCACAAAAGCTAGATGGAAATCGATGGGATCAACGAAGCGTCGATTGATGAACCTGAACATCTGCATCTGAATCATAAAATGATGCAGGCCGAATAGCGTCAGCACATTGAATGTACGAGCATGTAAGGGGAAAACTGAAATATACAAATATAGCTAGACTGTTAGAAAGGGAAGACATCTCAACTCAACTCAATACAACTCAACTCAATATGAAAGCAGTGATAATAAGATGCAATATATAAAGCTTTTAAAATATTAGATAATAATTCAAGATGTATAAAAATACAATAATAAACTCTTTACTCTTATTTGGAAGATTCTCTAACCGACAACCATCACTATGAGCATTGTGATGATACATCATCTCGCCCACACTGCTAGAACTGTCATATACCTTGCCAGGGTATAGGACACCTCAACTAAGTGGATCCACTAAGCTCTGCCTGAAGACACTTAGGATTCATCTAAAGAGTATGATCCTGTACCCATGTTGGCATACATGGTTTATGAGGAATGTGGGTTGTCTGAACTCGTCCCCATATCGGTGCTCAATACTACTCCTAATAATATATACTAATTCTCAAATGTTTAAAAACATACGCTTCCTCTGGTTTGAGATAATTGCTCAAACTATCCTCTTAAAAAAGGTAACAGCTCTGAAATATCTTTGAACTCATAACTCATTTAGAAATCAAAGTTTCTCTTTTATCAATGTAAAAATTGATACCTTTGGGAATACTTAGTTCCCTTATACTCTTACTCATTTCATACTTGAAAACTCCTTCTAAAAAATATATCAAAATCATATTGTGATATGATCATTGATGACTCGGGAAGTCATACTGCATAAACATTGATGGTATATCTAGATACCATACTGCTTAAACATTGATGACATACTTGATTGTCATACTAATCATGTTTTAGAAACTCTTTTTCTCAAAACTCATCTTTACTTTCTCAAAAATTCAGTTTAAGACTCAAGTGTTGGCTTTAAAAAGCTTATCAAGATTTATAACTCAATTCATATGGTTCATGCGAAATTATGGACATGAACGACTCAACTCGAGGATCTCAATAGCAGTGTAGAAATTCATGAATACAACTCTTCTCATTCTCATACTCATTTACTCAAATATTAGCTCAAATCTATAGTTAATTGCAAAAGACTTCTCAAAATGACTCAAAAGGACCTCTTGAAGTTTCCTCTTAACTTTACCTTGATTTGAAATGTGAATTTAAGAGCTATGATTAGGATATAGTATCTCTCAATGCTTAATGAAAGCTTAGATAGTTAGGAGTAAGAAGAGAGTGAAGATACGATTTGAGGAGGTACTGGCATTTTATTTTTGGTCGCGAAATAAATAGGGCTCCGTATCCTCTCCGCGACGTGGAGAGGGGGAGGTGATTATCTGGTGGTTGAAATTTTAAAGCGCCTCCACGACATGGACCCGGGCGCATATTTTTGCCCGATCTTTTCTTCCTCTCCCAATTCGATTCAATTCATACCCTATGCAATTCTATGGTCCCAATTCATGAATTTTGATAAACCCAGAACATTTTCAATGAAACCCACATAAAACTCATCAAGAATAAAACTCATTCAAAAAACCCTCACCTCAAGAACTCAACAAGACTCCATTAATAAAGAATGAAGCTAAAACCTCAAGAACTCATCAAGAATCTCAATCAATCAACTTTAAAACGAATTCATGGATGAAGTTTTACATGATTGACATGAGGGCAAACAAACCCAACACTATTAAAGATTACATACCCGGAAGAACAATTTTCTTGAAGAAACTTTAAGGAGAATCTTAGAAGATGAACCCTAGCCTTAGCATTTCTTGAAGTTTCTTGAGCGTGGAAATTTAGGAGTGAATGAGAGGGTTTGATTATGAAAACTGATTTTTCTACTTGTTTAGGGTAATTTAGATGACTTACTAAGGGGTTTTAGGACTAAAATACCCTTAAATAAATAAATAAAATGATTTGGATGTCGGAATATTTTTCTTGCAGAGAGTGAGGTCGGTATTCACTCTGTAACGTGGAGCCATCACGGAGCTGCTGCTAGGTTAGAACGTCTCTAGTAAATCAGTCATATTTTTTTACTGAAAACTCAGATTGAGACAAACTTGGTGGCTTTGGAAAGAAGACTCAAAGACCTTTAATTTGATAGGTAATGGACCACCTAAGCCTTTATATGCTAAAAGATATAGTCGTTTGAAGTTGACCCAAAACTTAAGAAAACTGATGGGTGACTAGAACGAATTTCTCTTTAGTTCTTTTTGAAACTAGAGGTGTTACATCTAGTGACCTTAACACCTAAGAAAATTTAAAATCACTCGGAAAAATTCCGTTCACAATGAAGAATGGTTCGAGTCTTGACTTAAAAATATTTTGGGGTGTTACATTATCTACCCCTTGGGATCAATCATCCTCGAATGACGACTGGACTGAGAATGGAAAGGGTTTCCTATTACCATTTTTTCTGACTTCTGAACTTGCCTACTAACATAGGCGAAACTGATTAATGCTAAGAGTTTCAAACTGTCTATGGCACATCGGTCAAGAACGATATGAGTATGAACAAAGTCATGCTCTATCTGAAGCTACCCTTACCTGAAACAAAGTTATCTGGATATGAACTAAGAATAGGAATACTATGCCTTGGGTAATATGACTGGTAGCTGTTAAGCTTAGCAACACATCTCAACTATGCTCTTCTTTCTGATTACTACACTTCATTAGCTGCAACTTCTAGCTCCCACTAGAGTATATGACTACTCTTACCAAGGTCTAAGTTAAATCGTCTGCTCTTACTGTGTTCAAGAAAAATCTCTAAATCACAAAATGCTAAACAATGAGATGCTTATGCTATTCCAAACAACCAGATTCGGTTTATCTGTCTCTTTAGGGAATCTCATCCCAAACGTACTCCTTCTTAACACTACATTCAACCAACCTTGAGCTCATATCAAGAACCACATAATGTATCAAGCATTTGCCCACGTGTTAAGAACACCACAGTCAAGCTTAGTACTATAGCCACTCCATCACTCGGAAAATTTTTGTTCACAATGAAGAATTGTTCGAGTCTTGACTTAGAAATTCTCAGGGTGTTACAGTTCCACTCTTTTTCAGCTTCTATACCACTTTTGTCCATCATTTTCCTTCCCAGCAACAAATACCATAAATCAAAATAATGAGATGGATAATTAGTCTCTTTCTCTACTTGAGTGCCATAAATTTACAAGAAAAAGGCCCCGAATGAGTACAAATATACCACTCATCAACACCCCCAACTTAAAAATGTTGCCTATCCTCAAGCAAAACAAAATCCAAAACATAAGAGGCACTCAATTTAAGCACAATACCCTTCTATTTTAACTGAGGTTCATGGTTATGGCTTTGGTTGGTACTAGTAATTAGCATGCAAGTTAGTGATTCTCTATTCAAGCAACCCACTCAAGTTCAAGCACAATTTCAAAACTCAATGTATTTCCAAGAATGATCAAGTAACAACAATAATTCTCAAGAAGTGACTCTCAACTATAGTTAACTAAATAACTTTCCTTGACTCAATTTCAGAATCTATCAACTTCACCAATCTATCCTAGTTTTCATGCCCTCATAAGAAAGTTGATGTCCCAACAATTCATACAAAAGTATTCACAAGACAAGGAAAAAAGATGCAAACACTCACACTCACAAAGAAATATCACATGCACACAAATGCCACACTATAGGCTTGACCATATTTTCAATCAACATTGAATGTACTTCATTTGATCGGAGATCTTAAAGGACTTTGTTAAGCTTGTAATGTAGGCTTAGGGAAGGTTAGAATATCATTTAGGTACAAGTGACTACGCTCACCTTGAACACTACACAACAACTCATAATTTCCAACATTTTCCACTTTTCTTCACTTTTCAAACCAATGCACATTTTCACCATATTTTCACTTTTCACATTCTTGATGCCCCCACATGCAACTATATTTCAATTTTTGGAGGATTCAAGTCTCATTTATTCACTTTCTTTCTTTCTTTTCCACAACTTTTTCTTTCTTTGAAACTTTTCCCTCCATTCTCAAGCTCTATTTTTTTTATCAAACCTTCATGTGGTAAGAATCCCATTTATGAGTTTCCCATAACATCCCCAACTTAGGCTTTTAGCCTCTACTTTCACAATTCTCAAGTTCAAGGAGGGAAGAGTTCAAAAGAAGGTTACTTTTAAAAAAGGGTAAGCCTTGTAATGTGATAAAAATGATAAGGCTCAAAGGGGACAGCTAAGGATATATTTAGTACAAAGGTGAGATTTTTAGGTCAACTGAACTTTAAGAACAATCAAGGAAAGCTAAAGATCATTTCTCTAACCAAGATCAATTAAGACCAACATTTCAAGACCATCCGAGCAAGGTTTAGTTAACACAAGTGATCACAAGGACTTGTTTTAAACAACTCACCACACATGGCATGCAAACTATTCAAGATGGATCAATTTCACTTACTAGTCAAGAAAGAAAGAGTTATTTATCACATTTTACAAGCTAGTATGTTGGAGTCACAAAAATAGTCAAACTATTGTCAAAATATCATTCACTTCCACCATTTTCACAAAATTTTGGAGGGTGCTCATTTATGATTTACAAGGCTCGACTAACTCTATTGGTATCAAATAAGTCACAACCTCACAACAAAGCACCACAAAGCCAACAACACTCAACAAAATGACAATTTTCCCTTAAGAATGATATCACCCGATGTATCATTGGGAAAATTCAAGCCTTTCTGTTGAGCATTTACAAGGGCTTCCAATCTCTGAAGTTACGCATAGTCAGAATTCCCCTGCTTCACGACATACAAGAATAAAACATTACCATGACAATTCATTACTACAAAAAGAAACTAAGAAAAGATTCTACTATAATAAAAGCAAAAACATAATGAAAATGACCAATCCACTCAATAAACAAAAGCATCCAAAACATCAATCCAAAATGTCATCAAAACAAGAGAAACAACCAAAAGGGGAGTACCCCAAATTAAAAATGATGTTGTGTCCTCACAACACAACTATGAAACTCATAAAGAGAATACGAAAGAGCTCTCTAGGCTATCTCAATCATCTCCATCAGTATCGGTTGCCTCGCTATCCTTCGCTCCACCATTATCGCTCCATGCATCAAGTTCATCTCCAACTTCCTCTGGCCTTGAAGTCGGGAGTGTCTCATTTTCCTTCAACACTTTCCAAAAGACTTTGACCCTTTTCCAAAGAACTTGTCTCTAATTTTTTCCCTCTTCTTCATCTTTCTTTGTGAGATGCTTAATTCACCATGTGACTTTTCCAAATCGATATAGGCCTTATCCAAATTTGCAAGCGGAGCTTTCTGCTTCCTTTGATCCTTCAAATAGGTATCAAACTCACTTTGGGGCATATAGGATACCGACCAAGAAGATGACTCACCCGACCCTTGAGGCAGCTTTGTCACTAACTCCTTCACGATATTCAACTCACTTGCCAATGATTCAAAAGGCCCCAAAACCAGAGGTTCAGGAGAATCCTCCTCCACATGCACAAACTTTCCCGAATCAACTTTTTTCTTCTTGATTTTCACCACTGTGCCTTTACCACATATCTTTAGAGGAAAAATTGGATTATTGGGTTCCACTCAAGTGTCACCCGGAAGCACCTCTACTTCCGCCCATTTTCATAGCTCTGAATTCAAAGAAGGGACAACAAGGTAGAGGCTGTCATGAATCTTGAATTCTTGGAACTCACTCACGATTAAATGACCCACATTTAATAGGACATCATCAAGTAAACATACCACTATTTGTTCCCACAATATCAAAATGTTGCTAATGTTCCCACTTGGGGAGATGCAGTTGCATGCAATGGAAATCCACGTTCTCACCTCGGCCATCAAATCTTAGCATAAGATCCCAACTTTGGTGATGGCCCATGGGACATATTTTCCTGGGCATACTTTGATGTTAGTGAAGCACCCGACTCACAATTCTTGGCCATGAAGGCCTCAATACCATGGTCTAGCAACCCATAGATGACATTGATAGCTTCCAGCCCATAGTTGACAACCTTTCCTCGAATGGTGATCAACCTTGTCGACATGTCAATATCCATGAGGTCAGCATAGAACTCCCTCACCCATTGCTCATTCGCCTTGCATGGTTTGGCCGCAAAACATATCCAACCTACGTTTTCCAAATATTGGTAGAAGTTTGGAAAAATTTCATTAACTTTGTAAAGTGAAATGCGTCTCTTCAGAGGCAGCTTCTTCTTAATCGAAATAGTAATTTTCCTAAGGTCGGCGTGAGACAAAGCGATGTTGGTCCTACTCGACCATTATTTCCTATTCAAAACCATGTTCTCGCGCTATTATTTACTTCATAGAGATCTGAAAATCACAATAGCATGTGAGCGTAAGAATCATGTGTTAAACAATGCTACTTCATTGATAGAAGTCAAAGAAAAGGGTTAGGAATCAATTTGGGAACCAAAACAGGCCTGCTGAAAATTTTTACACTAGCAGGAAATGGCCTCTGATCTCGCAAAAGCGATACCATCTTCGCTTAAGAGAGCATAAAAAAAGTGACCAGAAGGCCGCTTATGAAGAAATCACAAAGCGAAGAGGGATCACTTAAGCGAACTTCACTTTTGCGATGGCAAGGTCACTTTCGTGACCAGTCGCCCTCTCAACATGAACAACCAAATTTTAAATCCTAAATTCACACAAAAAATCAACTCCTAGTAGTTTAAATTTACAGCAACTAAACAAGCAATCTAGAAACTCAGTCATTTAAGCGCAAAAAGCTTTGAAAATCATCCTTGAGTTCTCTTGGGAAGTTCATCAAACACATGGTGACCAATCAATTTTAATCAATTTAATAAAGAAATGGGTAATAAAAACTTTCCCAAATACTCTGAATCAGCCCATACACATGTATTCAACAATTATAATTGAGAATTTGGCCAACACATTCAAGAATTTAACCCCTCAAGTTTGAGAACTTATTACACACATAATACCCCCAACTTTCAACAAGGCTACACAATTTAAAAAAAGAATTTACCACTTCAAGAGAGTAAAAGTGAGAGAGACATACCGAATTTTGTTTGCACAAGGAAGATCAAGAGTTTAGAAATCAATTTGAGACAAGTGAAGATGAAAGCAAGAAGTTTGAACCTTTTATTTTTTTGTTTCAACCGTTTGGTTTCCGCCCAATGTCTTTTTAACTTCACACCTTTTCTTTAACAACACCGTCTTTACTTTTTCAAACTTCCCATAAAGAGCGGGGTTCACTTTTACGAGTCCCCCTCACTTAAGCGATGTTTGATTTTTTGAGAGGGTGCAACTTTTGTGGACTTCACTTAGACAAACTCACCCTCGCTTTTGCCACTTCAGAAGCATTTTTTTGTAGGCTACTCACTGTCCACTTTGGCAGACTAAGGGTCTATTGGGAAATCCGCCTTGTCTCGTTGAGCGAGCCTTGGCACCCCAAAAGCTTCCCATGTCATATTTTGAATGGGTTTTTACCCAAACTTCATTTCCTTCGAATTCTATGCCTTGATAATGCTCAACTACACTTCATCCGATTCTAAGTGTAGGCGGTCGCAATCAAGTATAAACCCAACGAAGAGTTGGGGTCGATCCCAGAGGGAGTGATACGGTAAAGAATTCAGTTACAAAGTGAAAGGAGTGTTCTAATCGATTGTAGGAGTTGACATTTTCGAAGAAATTAAAGTAAATGGCAGGTGTTTGACAATTAATGTCAATTGGGGGGATTAGAGTGAACAATTAACAACGACGAACACACGGGGGTAATCAAGTAGAAAGAGATCCTTAGGGATGTGATCAATTGAACACCAATTTCACTATATGGGTGATTAATATTTACTAAAAGTCGTTGAATCTTTGTGGGTAGGCTAGGCTTTAGGTGCAATATCCATTCCTCAATCAACTATCACGAATCAAGCGAGTTCTCTCAAACCTCGGCAAGCATAACAAAGATAAACAACCCAATACCTCAATTAATCTACTCTTTCAAGCTACATTGGTAGAATTGAATTTAGACCCACTTTCTCAAGCTAAGTCCACAATAACACAATCACTAGAATAATCAGTAAGTAGTTTTAACTCTAAAACCTCTTTCTCAAGCAAGCTTAAAGTACTATGCTAGAATTGCATTTGCAACTATAATTCATCAATTAAAACTCAACTACTAATTGAACCCACTTCAAATCAACAATTAAATCAGTAAATAATAACACCCATAAGCTAATCTAGGCATTCAATTACATAATCACACCCCCCAAGAATGGGGTTTTTAGCTACACATAGTAAAGAGCAAGAAAGAGTTACCAACTAAGTTTTCCATTAACTTGGGTAACAATCTACAAGTCTTCAAAAGCTTGAATTGACTTACAAAACAATTAAACCCTAAAAATCTACTCAAAAACTTAAAGAAAAGTGTATGGGATAAAAAGCCCTATGTAGAAACTCTCAAAAACTCAAAGCTATTGCCAAGAACTTCAGAACTTTGGAACTCTCTTTTAAAACCACATTTATACTCTTTCAAATTTTCAGTTTCGGAGCCACTCGGCGAAGTAAATTGAGCTTCACGGACCAAGTCGGTGACTCGCCGAGTGCTCTCTTCCATCGCCTTCTTGGCTTGGCTTTTCCACACTTTCGTTCAGTGACTTTAGGCGATCAGAACTTCCTTTGCCGATCCATTCGGTGGTTCGCTAATTCACCCTTTCAATCGCCGAGTTGTCTTTGTCCAAGGGCTGGCCTACTGAAACTTTTGGCAAGCTGAAAAGCCACTCAGTGAGTCACCGAGTGGATTTGGTGATCATAAATCTTTCTTTTCTTTAGCTTTTTTAGCTTTTTCGCTCCTTTTTGACTGGTAATGTCCTTGCCCTGCTCTTTTGCCTTCATTGCTGCAAATTAGCATTTAAACATCAATTTAGAGCATAAAATAGGCATTAAGGACACTAAAACTCTAGATATTAACCCCTAAATGAGTCAAAATCCCCGACTCATAAACACCCCAACTTAAACTTTTGCTTGTACTAAAGTAAAACACAAGATCAATCAGTTCAACAGAGATGTCTATAAATAGTGCTACTCAAGATTCAACATGAATGCACAAGAGGTTAAATCTACCCATGCAATGTTCAATTGTGCACCACAAGTTTCAAACTCTTATTAGCCATCTTCAAATAGAACTCAAGCTCACAATGCTTGCTTTAAAAGAAAATTCAAGCTCAACAAAAGTATTCGAATGACCTCACATCAAGAATGATTCCATGCTCACATAAGGATCATAAAAAAATTATAATTAAGGGATCAAAAGCAACTCTCACACTCTCAAAGATAAACACATGCATGATTCTACCCATAGGCTTGCCCGTATTTTTCAATTAACATGACATTAAGCTCAATCAAGATCACAAAGGTCTTTCAAGGCTTGTAACGGGGCAGAGGGTAAAGGTATGATCATTTTGTCTTAGTGACTTCTACCTTCATCAAGCATGGCCTGCATTTCACTTTTTTTCTCCTTCTCTTTCACTCTTTTTGATTTTAACAATCCACCCTATGTCCTTTTAAGTATGATTTATTGGATACCCCATTTATTTTATCCATTACACAAACTTTATTGCAATATTCTCTTTCTTTTTCAATCTTTTTCTTTTTTTGATTTTCTCACTTTTTTTTATATGGAGGGTTTCATCTTTTTCAACACAATCCATGAAGGACAAATTTTCACAAACTTCCTGAATTTTCTCCTTTTTCACCACACCCCAACTTAGGCTTTTGACCTAAGTTAGCTATTCAAACGGAACAATGCGTCATGAAGGTTTTAGGTGATGGAAAAAAGAGGTCAAATGTGCTCATGTTTCATCCAAAGAAAATGTTAGGCTCAAACGGTGTCAATCTAGGTTCACACTCTCACAAGGTGGTCACAAAGAGTTATACTAGCAATTTGGTTCATTCTCCAATGATTTTGTCTAAGATCATCTCGATCATTCACCTACATTAGTCGATTGGCCTAACGGGGCAAGTTCTAGAAATTACCAAGCACATATTTCAAGGCAATCTCACCACACATGGCATTCAATACAATCATCAAACAAGATTATACAATTTTAGCTTGCGTGCAACGATCATCACATGATTCATTTCAACAACCAGCCAGTCACAATGAGATACTAAGAGTTCACACATGACTTATGCAACTCAAATTTTCCTCATTGGGCTTGCACAAACATATTATTCAATCAAGAGCACTATTCAAGTCATCGATATTGATCAGAACCGATACTCCAATATGCAAGAGAACAACCATAACTAGAAACATCAAGAGGTGAATTTTAAACTTGGATAAAAACCTAACCAACAATCACATTAAAAACAAAAAGCCATAATCACAAAGTGTAAGACTAACAAGCTATCACAAATCAAATATTCACAAAACAACCCAAAAGAGACAGGTATGAAGATACCCCACCCCGCCAAACAAAACTAACAATTTTCCTCAATGTAATAGAAATAATAAAAGTCTCAAAATAAAAATAAGGAGAGTCAAGATCCCCCCCATTAGGCTAAGCCTGAGGTGAACTCTGCATATCCGTGACTCTCTCAATCTGGGCATCAGTTCCCGGCTCAGCTCCATCCTTCGCTCCACAAGAGCCCACCATCGATGTATCCTGAAGAGAGGCCTCCAAAGCTATCTGCACCATCGCGCCCTCTAGGTCCTATAGGTCATCATACACTACTGCATCTCGTGTACCAAGCTCCTTCTCATTAGTCTCGGGAGCATTAGACTAGACATCCTCATCAGCCACAACAGCACCTCGGGTCGTAGGAGCCGGAGGGATCTCAGAAATGACTGAACTTGGGACCTCAGAAAGGTCCACCGTGCCGAAGAACATAGATAGATCCGTGGATTTAAGCTCATACACATCACGTCTCAAACAAGTAATATCGCTCTCAAGGGTGTTACTTCCTCAGAATGGTGCCCACTCTGCTCACACGCCTCCACTCTCCCTGTAAGGGCATCTAATGCTAATCCATACGCGGTGATCAGCTCCCGATGCTCTCTTAACTCAGCCCAGATAGGAGCTAAGGTGGCAACAATGGCCCTCTCAATCATCCCAGGAACAACAACCTCTACCCGGGAGGCATGCACATCAGAAGATTGGGACAAATGGCCCATCTTGAACAACATGTCCTGGGTCAATGGGGGCCGGGAAGTAGCACCTGCAGTAGTGGAAGTAGTAGAAACAACAGAACTAGAAGGAACATTAGTAGAGGTACCAGGGGTACCTAAAGGCTGACCGGCCAGAGTAGGAGGGGATGTGTCTGCCTGTAGCATCTCCACATCAACCACCGAGGAAGTGTCCACCAGTGCAAATATCCTTCTCTCGGCCTCGTCTCTAGTGTACTCTACCTCGATCCTTCGGATGTCAGTAGAGGAAGTGTGAGTCACTTCCACATCCGTCTTCTCGACAAATGGCACTCGGGCACGCCGGCACAGCTCTGTAATTAACATTGAGAACGGGAGTGAGGTCTGACTCTGCCTGGCCCTCATGGCCATCTCTTGCTCTATAATCAACCTGAGATTTAGTCTATCCTGGTCAATGATGCACCCCAAAAAAGCAGCCTTCAGATGCCAGAGTATAGACTCGTTGTGTTAAGGCATCAAGGTGCTGCTAATAAACCCGAACCAATATCGGGCAGCCATATGCAAATCCTTCTTCTCTCCCGAACGGGAGAAGAATAAGGCAGGCTGTCCTTTGACTAGTTTGTTGTTTTTTCTGGGGAATTTGCTTGTCAACAAAATTCCACTCATAAGTAGGTTCACATCGTGATCTAAGTTCCATTTCCCATCGAGAGGTTATGATACTGGCTGAACTCCCGGCTCGATTCATGGCGGTGTGATGTAGGAGATAAGAAGAGAAAGCCACCCCTTTAAATCATCCAGGCTCTTCTTCTGTATCTGATCTACCAACACATGGATGACATTCATAGTGCACCCCAACACCTCATTGATGTCAGTGCTACTACACTTCACCTTTGGTCAACCGGTGTGAAAAAGTTGGCCTTCTTCATCCCCTTTGGCACAAGCTTCCCATACTCAGCATACAACTCTCGAACCCAGGAAGGTATGTATGTGCCTCGGGGCCATGTAAAGATCTCAAACTTGTGGAACTTGATGGTGTTCCACACTTCAGGGTACCTGTCCACCACTCCGTCAGTAGACAGCCTCTTCTCCTCTAAGATAATCCTCAACCCGGAAGCCTTTAATCTGTTCAATGATCGAGGTAGAGGTGCTTGTATCGGGGGCACCGGAGGTACCATCTCAACAGTCTGAGTTGGAGGTGGAGGAGGTGTAGGAATCACCAATATCCAGGCTGGATCATGAAGAACCTTAGAGCGCAGCTCATCTCTCCTCTATTGCAATGTCTGGTCATCCTCCGGCTTAGAAATGGAGACCGGTGATGTAGATCCCAAGTTGCCCTCACCGTCAGAATCTGAGGTGGTGAGGTGGGTGTCGTAGTTACCCATACTGTCGGAGCTTACCTCCGCAGGACTAGGATCAGTAGGCCCCTTGTCCTTGCCTATGCCCTTTCCCCTGTTAGAGAAGTTTAACCTGTGTAGCTCGTGAGGGCGCAACACCCTCGTTTATTATGATACCCCGTGCTCTCTTTCGAGGTGGTTGATTTCTTCCTGGCACCTTAGCTCTGGCCATACCTGCAAAACAACATAGAATAAACCAATACGTTAGAAATAATTCAAAAAAGTATCAAAGTATAAAAACTGAAGGAAAACTCGCTGACTAGTTCGGCGAGCTAGACCGTGCTCATCGAAAGTTCCAGAACAAAAGCACTCAAATATCAACACAATGCAGCAAGGTACAGGGCCTTTGGTTATTCGCCGAGAACATTCGATGAACTAAAAGTAGCTCACTGAAAGTTACAGAATATTTTCTAGAATTTGGACTAAGAAAGGGAAATCTAATAGAAATTTGGTGAGCTTACGTATATCACCGAATGTTACAGAATAAAATTATCAAAAATGAAAAACAAAAAGGAGATCCAGGAGTTACTTGGCGAACCGCTGAACTATTCAGTGATCTCAACTAAGTTTGCCGACTAGTCCTTCGTGCCAGATTTTTACCCCGTCCTTCAATTTTCAACCCACAACCCACGATAATGCAGTTAACTCACTATTCTATGCAATTAGGTCCAAACCTGCACCACTAATGACCGTGGGGTACTTAGACTTCCCCCGATTTGGAAAAAATTTACCAATCAACGTCTTTCACCTTTAATAATGACGTCACCCGCTCTATCATTGGGCAAATTAAGTCGATCGGTAAAATTCAGGCTTCTCAAACTTTATCATGACACAGGAGTAACCCCAAGATGTAACATGTCGTACATAACCCGAGACACCCCATACAAGCCACTTAGAATTCATAACATAAGAAATAAAATAAAAGATGTAAAATAACATTTCGAGTCCAACAGTTTTATAAAAGTAAGGCGGAAGTCTAAAACACTTTGTCTCAATAGTCATCTAATACAATAGAATAAAAATTGGGCCTAGCCCATACATCATGTCCAAAACTGGAAATAAGAAAGAAAACTAAGAACAATGAAAATCCATCCTCGAAGCATGAGGGTTCACCAAAGCATGGGAACCTCGCTATCAACCACTAGCCACGAAACTGAGAAACCTAAATGTCGGACCCTAGATTTAGGGAAATGTAGGCAAGAGTATGCGTTAGTACAGAACAATGTACCAAATATGATAGTCATGTATAAAACATTTAAATCATGCTAAAAGAGGACATTTCATGACATGCAATTGACCAAGATAAAACATGATATGAAAGGGTTAGAAAACATAAGTCATAAAACATGGTCAATGCAAGCTAACATCTTTAAAGCCTTTGAACACATATGAGATACTTTTTGAAGTAACCTTAGTTCATTATTATTGTGGGAAGTAGCCTTAACCTACATAGAGACCATGTGAGCTATAACATGATCCCCCGGTGTCTCCCACACCGAAAAGGGTTGTCCTACTTTCCAATGTAAGGACCATGAACTTCTAGCTTAAGTGGATCCACTAGCTAATGTCTATCAAGAAAATCATCCTATGGGGGCAAATAGGTAAGGGATAAGGAGATTACTTCTAGAAACCCGACATCTACTAACGGGAGAGCCTCCATCTCAATATCCTCTCGGTGATAAGCATAAATCCCACAGAATAGTCATTTCTTACTTATTCTTATTAACCGTGGAAGGGCATTTCATCTTGCCAATCTAAGCTAATTCATTATCCATGGAAAGGTATCATTCAATAACCAATCCAAACTAGGTTTCATTAGGATAACTCTTTATCTTTGATTCAATTAGGTGAGATGACCTTTCTACCTTAGAATCCTTATTATGTAAGGAAACCTTTCAAAATCATGCTTTCATGTGTATATGTGAAATTCTGTCAACAACACAACATCAACATCATCATTGATGCTTTACTCTCAAAGCATCCTTAAAACATTTGCATAGATTTCATAAGAACATGCATAATTCTATAATTTACCTTCCAAGGTTCAAAACCCTCTTTCAATCATCAACATTTAGAAAACATGGGTTAAATATGGATTTCGTCATAAATTAATGTAATTCTAGTAGTACATGCTTAATTTCATAAAACTCTTCCTTCATAATGCAAGGCCCACATCATATGCTCATAACTTGGAAAACATGGGGATTATATGGGTTCATAGGGGAATCATCATAAAATCATAGTATTTCATAAATTCATGCATAAGAGATCATAATTCAATCATTTAAATCAATAATCAAGAGAACCCATGACAATTGAAGAAAACCCTAACTCAATTGGGGATTTTTAACTTTGAAAATAGGAGAATTTGGGAACTCCATGAATGGAAGGAATCCATGGATGAAAACTATCATACCTTACTATAAAAGCCCATAAGAAATTGGAGAATGGAGACTTGACCTTGAGCCCTAGCTTCACCCTTCTTCTTCTTCTTCTTCAAGTTCTAGAGAGAGAAATATTTTTGAGAGGAAGAACTTTGGTTTTCTTTTGGGTTTTGAGAAAAATGACTTGAATGGGTGAGTTTTGGGGTTAAAATCATTTATCTAGGGGTCCTAGGCTTGGGGATAACGACATTGCTTTGATTTAATTAAATCTGGAAAAGACCCAACTTCCCTTGACTTAAAACTGACGCAGCCTCATGATGGAGGCTACCATGAGCCGTCAAGGACTTCACGGCCCATTGTGGTTGCCGTGGTCCTTGACCAGTAGCTTTGAATTTCCACCCTTAAACTCAACTTCCCACACGCCCACGTTCACGAGCCGTCTAGGCCTTCACGGGCCATCAAGTGGCTCGTGGGAGGAGGGTGTATTGGAGAGCTCACTTTCTAGCCCTTCACGGGCACCACCACGAGCCGTCATGGTGCTCGCTGGAGGTGAGCTTCCCTTGGCTGGGTTCTATGAGCCACCACGGGCAACACCACACCTCGTGGTGCCTTTCACGGTCCGTGTGGGCCTTCGTGAAGGGTTCCCAGGCTCTGATCATGGCTTGTGACCTTTCACTTGGTCCCTTGCTTAGACTACTAGATTCTGAGGTGTTCATTATCTCCCCCTTGGGAACATTCATCATCGAATGGAATTATAGCTACCTCATGAAAGAAAAGACTCAAAACTAGCAGCCCATCATGCATGTAACTTTATGAATGCACATATCGAGGAGGGAAGATCGACTCCAAGCTAAACAATCTCAATGCATCATAAGGAAGGTAGGAACTGGACCTAGAAACCACATATGCATGAAATTTCAAAATTAATCATATTCAAGGAGGAACTATCATCTCCAAGCTAAAATCATGCTTAACATCATATCATGAATTCTATATGCAAGTCACACTCAATGCACAACAACATGAGGAAAATCAATCATGTAAACTCATTTTCTTTCAAAACACAACTTTTTTATGAACAGGCATAAAATAAGGAAATCATGGGAATATCTAAAATACATGACACCACAACAAGGAGTAAATCATGAAGAACTCATTACCTCAAGCTAGAGTAGGAGTAGAAGGAAAAAGATGAGGATATCGGGACATCATATCGGCCTCGGCCTCCCAAGTAGCACCCTCTACTAAATGATTCCTCCACAACACTTTCACGAAAGAAACTTCCTTGTTTCTCAACTTCTTAACTTGCCGGTCTAAAATCTCAACCGAAACTTCTTCATAAGAGAGATTTTCCTCAATTCACAAACCTTCTAAGGGAACTATAGATGTCGGATCACCAACACATTTCTTCAACATAGAGACATGGAAAACCGAATACACGGAAGTCAACTCATTAGGCAAATCTAGTTCATAAGCAACCTTTCCAATACGTCTCAAAATCTGATATGGGCCTACATATCGGGGACTAAGCTTCCCTTTCTTACCAAACCTAATTACACCCTTCATGGGTGACATTTTTAAGTAAACCCAATCATGAATATAAAACTCAAGATATCTTCTTCTCACATCGACATATGACTTTTTCCGACTTTGAACAGTTTTCAACCTTTCTCTAATAAGTCAAACTTTCTCTATGGCCTCATGTACCAACTCGGGACCTATTAGGGCAACTTAACCCACCTCAAACTATCCCATATGAGATCTATACCTCCTACCATATAATGCTTAAAATAGAGCCATATCAGTACTCGAGTGATAGCTATTGTTATAAGCAAACTCAATCAATGGCAAATGGTCATCCCAAATACCCTTAAAATAAATCACACAACCTCTCAACATGTATTCCAAAGTTTGTATAGTATGCTTTGCTTTCCCATCGGTTTGAGGATGAAAGGCCGTACTAAGCTTAACATGAGTACCAAGACCCTTTTGGAAAGACTTCCAAAATTGAGAAGGGAATTGGGTACCGTGATCTGAAATAATGGACAAAGGCACTCCGTGCAACTTTACCATTTCTCTCAAGTACAACTTAGAATAGTCCTCTGCCGAATAGGAATCCTTGACGGGATAAAAATGAGCCAATTTCGTCATCCGATCTACTATAACCCAAATCGAATCATGTTGTCGCCGGGTGCATCCATGTTCAAATCTTCCCACTTCCAAGTAGGAATGCTAATATGTTGGGATAGACCTCCCGGTTTTTGATGCTAAACTTTCACTTGTTGACAATTAGGACACTTAGTCACAAATTCCGCAATATCCTTCTTCATCCCATTCCACCAATAGACCTCTCATAAATCATGGTACATCTTGGTGGCTCCCGGGTGAATGGAATACCGAGAACTATGGGATTTCGACAAGATCTGTTCCCTCAAGTCATCAAAATTTGGAACACATAAACGACCTTGATATCTAAGTACACCATCTCCCCCTTGGGAGAAAGCCTCAACGGATTTCTTAAGCATCGTTTCTTTCAAGTCCTTGCTTGGCTTTCACATCTGCCACAAAAGATGATTCGGAACTATTGTGAACCATAACACCATCCTTGGTGGAGTCCACTAACTGAACACCCAATCGGGCCAATCTATGAATTTCTCGAACCAACTCTTTCTTACCTTCTTCAATATGAGCAAAACTGCCCATGGATAACCGACTAAAACCATCCGCCACCACATTTTCCTTTTCGGGTGATAGAGAATACTCATATCATAATCTTTCAATAACTGAAGTCACCTTCTTTGGAGAAGATTTAGATCCTTCTGACAAAACACATATTGCAAATTCTTGTGGTCGGTAAACACATCTACATGAATACCATACAAATAATGCCTCCAAATCTTTAAGGCAAAAAAAACCGCCACTAATTCAAGGTCATGGGTAGGGTAATTCTTTTCATGAATCTTAAGTTACCTTGAGGCATAGGCAATAAATTTCCCATTTTGCATAAGCACACACCCTAGCCCAATTCTCGAGGCATCATAATAAACAACAAAACCATCAGTCCCCTCTGGTAAAGTCAACACCGGAGAGGAAGTAAGTCTATCCTTCAATTCTTGAAAACTCTTATCACATGCTTCAGACCATATGAACTTAGCCTTCTTTTGAGTCAAAGCCGTCAAAGGAGAGGCAATTGAAGAGAATCCCTCAACAAACCTTCTATAGTAACCGGCCAAACCTAAGAAACTCCTCATATCCAAAGGGGTTAGTGGTCTAGGCCAACTCTTGACCGCATCCGTCTTCTTAGGATCTACCTCAATGCCCTTACTTGAAAAAATGTGACCAATAAAAGCTACGAACATTAGCCAAAACTCACACTTTCTAAACTTTGTAAAAAGTTGTTGATCCTTAAGAATTTGCAACACGATTCTCAAATGATCAATATGCTCATCCTCACTTCTCGAATAGATCAATATATCATCAATGAACACAATTGAGAACATATCAAGGTATTGTATAAAAACCCTATTAATCAAGTCCATAAAAGTCGCCGGAGCATTAGTCAAACCAAACGACATCACCAGAAACTCATAATGACCATACCGGGTTCTAAAATCTATTTTTGGAATATCATCATCTTTCACCCTCAATTTGTGATAACCCGACCTAAGGTCAATCTTGGAAAAGAAACTCGCTCCTTGAAGTTGGTAAAATAAATCATCTATCTTTGGAAGAGGATACTTATTCTTAATGGTCACCTTATTCAACTAACGATAGTCAATACACAAACGAAGAGAACCATCTTTCTACCAAACAAACAAAACTGGAGCACCCCATGGAGAGATACTCGGTCAGATGAAACCCTTATCCAACAAATCCTTCAATTGGTCTTTCAACTCCTTAAGTTGTGCCAGAGCCATACGGTAAGGAGGAATAAATATAGGCTATGAATCTGGGAGAAGGTCAATACCGAAGTCTATTTCCCCTTCGGGAGGAATACTAGGTAAATCATCTGGGAACACTTTCGAAAACTCATTAACAACGGGGACCGACTCAGGAGTAGGGGTTTCAGAATCTACATTCCTCACCCTAACAAGATGGTAAATGCAATCCTTAGAAATCATCTTTCTAGCTTTAAGACAAGAGACAAACTGACCCTTAGGCATAGAATTTCCCCCTTTCCACTCTAGGACAAGCTCATTCGGGAACTGAAAATTGACTACACGAGTTCTACAATCGATAGAAGCATAACATGAGTGCAGCCAATTCATACATAGGATAACATCAAAGTCTAGCATATCAAGCTCTACCAAGTCAACAAGAGTAACTCTATGGGACAAGGAGACAAGACACTTTCTATAAACCCTCTTAGCCACAATAGAATCACCAACATGAGTAGAGACATAAAAATGATCTAACAACACTTCCAGAAAAACATCAAACCTCATAGCCACATATGGCGTCACAAAAGACAAGGTAGCACTGGTATCAAGTAAAGCATAAACATCAAGTTGGAAAACTTTTAACATACCGGTAACCATATCGGGGGAACCCTCTTGTTCACCACGAGTCTGAAGTGCATAGAATTGGTTTTGCTTGGGAGCATTAGGACCCGAACCACGAAGAGGAGCTTGCTTTCCCTCTTTTCCTTTAGCCCTATGCACCGGGCTATCCCTAATCTTATGAAAACTCTTACCACAACTGAATCAACCATCCATGCCAGCTAGGCACTTACCCTTGTGCTTCTTTCCACACCTAGCACAAGTAGACATTGGCAATGAAGATTCACTACCATTCCCTCCTTGAGGCTTAGGGTCAGAGACCCTATCTTTGTTGAACTTTGGAGGATCATTGGAGGAACCTTGACCAAAAAACTTTTGTCAAAACTTAGGACGACCATGTCCCTCAGACCTTGCATAAGAGAAATTACCATCACCGATTTTAGCCCTCTTTGTCTCCCTAGACTGTTCCTTAAGTTTCTCATTTTCAATCTGTTGTGCATGAACCATGAGACGAGAGATGTCAATGTCATTAATGAGCATGGCGGTACGATACACTTTAACCACTATTTCGGACACACCTAAAATGAACTTACTCATCCTTTCCCTTGAATCGGCAACCATTGTTGGAGCATATTAAGACAATTGTGTGAACTTCAAAGCATATTCCCTCACACTCATACTTCCTTGTTGAAGGTTGATTAACTCAAGCACCTTGGCTACCCTCATCTTAAAGGGAAATAACCTATCAATAAAAGCAGCCTTAAACTTCTCTCAATCAAGAGGACCCGCATCTTTCGGTCTTCCTTCTTTCCATTGGTTGTACCATATTTGAGCCACACCCTTAAGTTGATAAGCGGCCAACTCTGCCTTTTCAACCGATGTTACTCCCATGATCATCAACACCTTGTAGACCTCATCTATGAAACTCTTGATGATCTTCCTCCACCTTAGACCTATGAAACTCTAGAGGATTCATCCTAGTGACGTCCCTCACTGTAGATGCCACTATACCCATAATTGGGTTAACACGAACCGCAACCTCTCTATTGGAGTAACACCGCGTATTTGAAAAGAGGCCAAATAGCAGTTTTCAGAAAGTTGCAGGTGTTGCAGGTTCTAACCCACGCTGGCCACCCACGACCCTTGGATGGGACCATAGATCGTAGGTGTGATCCGTGGTTGACACGCTTGCACTGCCCAGAAAGGGGTCAGAACCACGACCGGACCAATGGACCGTTAGTGGAACCACGGTCCGTGGTTTGGGACCGTGGTCCAAGACCCCCTGAAGTTAAGTTCCTGACCACGCACGATGGACGTGCAGGACGGTCCGTCGTCCTGACCATGGTTCGTCGGTGGTGTGTCGTGGGTCAAGGGCTGGCAGTTATTTTCAAGGTTAGTTAGGTCTTTTTCTATTTAATTAGTTTCAATACTATGTCATTTTGGCTATATTTAGAACCCCTATATAAGCCTTTTTAACCCCAAATTCACCCCATTTACTTCATCCTACTAAATTCACAAAGAATCCAAAATTCCTCTCCAAATAATTCTCTCTCCAGAAACTTGAAGAAGAAGAAGAAGGATTCATCTATGGTTTCAAGCTAAGGTTCCAATTCCTCCATTAAAGGCTAGCATTTGGAGTCAAGGTATGATAGTTTTAATCCATGGATTTCTGTCATCCAAGGAGTTCCCAAATTCTTCAATTTCAAATGGTAGAATTCCCTAATTGAGTTAGAGTTTTCTTCAATTAGCATGGGTTCTTTTCATTATTGATTTAAATAATTAAATTATGATCTTTTAGGCATGAATTGATGAATTGCAATCCTTTTATGATGAATTCGCCCATGAACCATATGATCCCTATGTTTTCAAGTTATGAACTATATGTTGTGGGATTTTGATCTTCAAGGAAGAGTTTTATGAAATTGAGCATGTATTATTAGTTTTACATGTATTCATGATGAAATTCATATCTAACCCATGTTTTCTAAGTGTTTATGATTGAAAGTGGGTTTTGACCTCAAGAGGTAAATTATGGACTTATGCATTGTTTATGAAATCTATGCAAATGTTTTAAGGATGCTTTGAGAGTAAAGTATCAATGATGATGTTGTTGTTGTGTTGTTGAAAGGACATTCTCATAAACACATAACTAGCATGATGTGAAAGGTTTTCTCACATAGAAAGGATTCTTAGGTTGAAAGGCTTTCTCACCTAATTGAATCAAGAGTAAGAGCTATCCTAATGAACTAGCTTGAATTGGTTGTCCAAGGGCACCTCTTCATTAGTAATGAAGTCAAAGTAACAAATACTATTCCATGGGAATTTATGCTTAGCACCTAGTGGATATTGAAAGTGAGATGGACGCTCTCCCAAAGTAGAGGCCGGGTTTCCAAAGTGATCTCATGAGATGGAAGCTCACCCGTAGTAGAGGCCGGGTTTCTAGGAACAATCTCCTTATCCCATAAACTATGTGCCCCCATAGGTTGATTACTAGTGGATCCACTTAAGCTAGATGTTCATGGTTCTACCTTAGGCAATTAGAACAACCCTTTTCGGTGTGGGAGACACCGGGGGATCATGTTATAGCTCATATGGTCTCATGTCGATTAAGGAAAATTTCCCCAAAAGTAATAATAAACCAAGGTTACTTCAAGAAGTATCTCACATGAGTTCAAAGATTTTAAAGAAGAAGTTAGCTTGCATTGACCATGATTTTATAACTTATGTTTTATAAAACTTTTATATCATGTTTAGCTTGGTCAATTGCATGTCATGAAATGAAAAGTCCCTTTTTAGCATGATTTTAAATGTTTTATGCATGGTTATCATATTTGGTACATTGTTTTGTACTAACGCATACTCTTACCTAAATTTTTCCTAAATGTGGGGTTCGACAGTCGGGTTTCTGGTTTTCGTGGCTAGAGGTTGATTTAAAATATTCCCAAGCTTTGGTGAGTCCTCATGGTTCGAGGACAGAGTTATTGTTTTAGTTTCTTTCTTGTATTTCACCTTTGGACATGATATATGGGCTAGGCCCAATTTCATTCTATTGTATTAGATGGCTATGATGAGACATGAGTTTAGACTTTCACTTTACTTTTATAAAGTGATTTAGACTTGGACTATTGTTTTACTCTTATTGTTCTATTTCTTATATGGTGAGAGCTAAGTGGCTTGTATGGAGTCCTTCGGGGTTCTATACGCCATGTGACAACTAGGGGGTACCCCTGCGTCGTGACAAACTTGGTAATTAGAGCACAAGATTTAGAATGGTCCTAGGATGTCTAATAAGCCAGGTCTAGTAGAGTCTTGTTCATGAGTGTGAAGCACGCCACATTTATGAATTAGAGGCTACCAGATTAGTAGGAAACTCCACTTCTTTCATTACTCTTAAGTCATGCGATAGAGTTTAACTCTATAAAGTCTCTCTCCTAATCCTTATCCTATGTTCTTCAAGATATGGCTACCCGAAGAGCTTATGCTAGAAGTAATATGAGGGTGAATGAGGAACAAGAAGCTCCTCCCCAAGCTCCTCAAGTTCCGATCGATCCTTTGGCCGAATAAGTGTCGAATGCGGAGTTTAGGTGTGCTTTTCATGTGTTGGTTAAAGAGGTTACAGCCCAAGCAAATAGGGAGGTTGCGATTTTCGTGAACCCAAATTTGGGTATGATAAGTCTGAGGTTTGGACCTATTTAGGGCTTTGTTTAGATAGATTTAGTGTCCTCAAATGCCTAAATTATGCTATAAACTAATGTTAATGCCTTGATTTTCAGGTATATTGATTGAGGAGCAAAGCAAGGACACTAACAGGCAAAAAGGAACAGAACAAGATGAAGAAATAAAGAAAGGCAAGCCTGGTGATCGCCAAGGTCATTTGGTGAATCGCCGAGTGGCTATCAGATCGCCTAAAGTTCCAGTGTGTCAAGCCCTGAAGGAAAGAACCAAGTCGGTGATGAAAAGGAGCAGCCAGCGGATCGCCTAAAGTTACAGACCTTGAGGATGCTTAATGGCAAGGCAAAAGGGCGATGGAAGAGATCAAAGGGCGGCTCACCGAGTGCTTTGGCGAGCTTGACTTACTTTGCCGAAGTGCCCTTCGTGGATTATTTTTGGCAACTATAAATAGGATTTTGAACAGCTGATTAAAAAAGAGGAAGAAAAGGAGGATCGATTTTATCTATCTTTTGAATCCATTTTTTAGTCTAGAACAGTTCTCTTAGTAGACTTGAGGGTTTTGAGACTCAACTTGGAGATTTCACAAGTGGGTTTATAATTTTCTTCGAATTGGAGTATTGTAAAGCTTGAATTCCTCTTACCCAGTTGATGGCTAATTGATTCGGTAACAATTTTTATCTTTTTATGATTTTCGGCTAAAACCCCAATTCTTGGGGTGTGATCATGTGATTATGGGTTGAATTAGTTTGTGGGTATTGTTAATTACTAGTCTAAATGTTATTTTGAAGTGGGTTTAATCATTAATTATGGTTTAATTTAAGAATTGTAGTTGCAAATGCAGTTCTATTTTAGTGTTCTTGGCTTGCGAGAGAGAGAGGTTTTAGGACTAAAATTATTGATTAATGATTTGTATGTATTGGGTTGATATGGGTTCAACTCGAGAGAGTGAATCCTAAACCCAGTCTTACCCATCTTGCTCGAGAGAGAATATGCATTAAGGTTTTGGGCTGTTCTTAATTGTTGTGCTTGTTGATGTTCGAGAGAAATCACTTGAAGCGGAATAGTTGTTCGAGAGAAAGCTATTTCAATTATAGTCTAGCCTACCAACTGATATTTAGCTGTTTACTAGTATTTTCAATTACCCATATATCGAACTTCACCTATAATCGATCACATCCCAAGAATTTCTCTCCTTATTGTTATCTCATTGCTATTTGACTGATTGTAGTTGATAATTTGAAACCCCAAAAATCCCCATTTGACATTCGTGTCACCCCTTTTATTTGATATGTCTTTTTTCCAATAATATCTATTCCTATAGCTAGTTAGATCACATTTGTACTTCTTAGTTGAATTTGAACACGTACCGCTCCCTGTGGGATTCGAGCCCAACTCAATTGTTGGGTTTTATACTGCTCAATGATCGTTCACACTTAGAATTGGATGAGCTGTGCTTGAAACGTTAATCAAAATGGCACCGCTGACGGGGAGTGGTGTTGTTTAAAATTCTTTTATTGAAGTTGAATTGTGATCTCTGTAGTTATAGTTGAATCTACTTATTTTGGTTTTTGGTTTTGTGTTGCTTGTTAAAACAGAGGAGGAAATGAGCATTAATAGAAGTAATGGTAGCCAAGTGGGCCACCAAGATGATGTCGGCAACCTCAACGATGTCAATGACCCAGCCCAAATGGGTGGTGTTGGGGCCATCCGTTTGCCTCCAGCTGAAGGGAACGATGTATTTCACATCACAAGCACTATGCTTCAGCTCCTTCAAATGAAAGGTTTGTTTGGTGGGCTAGCTCATGAGGATCCCCATGAGCATATTAGGAATTTTTTTTATGTCTGTGGACTGTTCTCCTTTAAGAACATATCTCAAGAATCGGTCCGGCTGAGGTTGTTCCCATTTTCTCTTAGGGGCGAAGCAAGCAAGTGGTTGGCTAAGTTTCTAAGAGATACTATCATTTCTTGGATGGAGTTGATCACAATGTTCCAAGTGATATTCTTTTCTCCGTTGCTGATGATGATATTGAGGGATGGTATCCAAAGTTTCAAGGAATCGGAGGGCGAACATATCCATGAGACATGGCTGAGATTTAATTAACTGGTGCTTCAGTGCCCGACTCATGGACTTCCAGATAAGGTGCTGCCGGAATGTTTCTATAGAGGCCTTGACTTGGTAAACAAAGGAGCGGTTGATCAACTTTCACAAGATGGTATAATGCAACAACCCTATGCAATAGCGTCCCAACTCCTTGATTGAATGACTAAGACCAGCAGGGCATGGTATACTCGCAAAGAACAAGTCTCTCCTTTTAATTGTAAAATGACACAAGCACACATCGAAAAGGATCAAGAGAGAGACCAAAGCATAGCAATAAGGATGACCCAGCTGGGTATCTTAGCCAAAAGTGTTAGGGAATTTGAAGTGTTATATAATGAGGAAGTAAAATTCCTAGCCGACCAATGAAGAGGTGATCGTGCAATCTACCGAAGGACGGGTGGAAATAAAGGTTGGAAAGAAAGAGAGTGGGAGAAGGATAGGTATGTGCTTCCTCATGAGCGTCAAAAGCCCAAAGATTCTGAGGGTGGCCGTACGGAAGACATGCACTCACACATTCTTAACAAGGTTTAAGGGTCCGATAAAGTGTTGAAGGAAATGAAGGAAGATGTATCGACTCTAAACCAGACGGTGACCTCTCATTCTATCTCTTTCAAGCAGCTGGAGACCCAAATGGGTAAAATTTCATCTCATCTAAACCCAAGACAACAAGGGGGGTTGCCTAATGATACTATGGCAAACCCCAAGAATGAATCTTGAATGGGTACTTGCGTCATGCCACGACGTTAAATAAGGTGCTTCTTGAGAGGCAACCCAAGTTTTTGATGTTTTTAATATTGCTTTTGAATAATGGGTGTTGATTGTGCAGGTTGGAAAGTGGAGTTTGTTTGAGAATGTGCAGGTTGGCGAGCCAAGAGCATAACTCCGGTAGTGATGGGGATTCTGTTAATTCCCAGGCCCCATTCTCCGAGCCTGAGGATGAACAGTACTTCACTCCCGGGGAGCAGAGATTCATGCAAGGGTTCGCCAAGATCCGTGTAGGATCCCGGAGTCTACCTCTCCTTGCTGATGATACAATGCCAGGTCCGGCGCAGACGGCGGTTCCAACACCACCAGTTCAGGGTCCTCCTCCCAGTTACTCAACAGGCTAAAGGCCGAGGGACTGAGGACCATTCTTGAAGAGAAATGCTTATCCATGAATGGAGTGATAGAAAGGTACCCTCTTGTGTGGGACACACTCCGGTACCACAGGTTTGACATATTTACCAGGCCCCGTGGCCCCTACATTCCCACCTAGGTCTGAGAGTTCTATACGACATACATTGATCTAGTACCCCAGGGGAAGAAGAAGGCTAGTGCCTTCAGACCGGTGGAGTCCGTGGTAGTTTGGGGGAAGACAGTGGGATGCAGCAGCGATCATATCAATGATGTCCTTGACAGAGCTATAGGGTTTGAGAATGATTATGAGGGCATGACTACAACACAAAATTTGGATGACCTAAAGGGTTGGCTGGCTCCCCTCATTTCTAACACTACCCCGAGGTGGATTGAGGCCGGAACCCCTATTGAGAAGAAAGACTTGAATATAACAGCCCGGTATTGGTTCGGGTTCATCAGTAGCTCAATCATGCCTTCACAGAACGAGTCCATTCTCCGCCACCCAAAGGCGGCCTATCTCAGATCCATCATCGCTAGGAAGCGATTCAACTTGGGATTGATTATAGAGCAGGAGATGGCCATGAGGGCCAAACAGTGCCAGACGTCCTTGCCATTCCCAGTGCTTATTACAGAGCTATGTTGGCAGGCTGGAGTTCCTCTTGATGAGAAGAGGGACATTAAGGTCACCCCCACATCCTCCACAGATATCAGGCACATAGAGGCCGACTACACACGTGATGAGGCGGATAGGAGGAGAGCAGCTCCGGTGGATACATCCCCGGAGGTTGATGTTAAGTCTATACCTGTAAAGGCAGATTTGCCTACTGTGGCCTCCGGGACTTTAGGTACATCTACTTCCACCCCTTTCCAGACCCCTGGTTCTACCACTGCCTCCTAGCCTTCTACTTCAGGTACCACTGCCTCGAGGACTCCGATCACTCAGGCCATGCTCCTCAAGATGGGGCACCTATCCCATTCTACAGATGTGCGGGCTTCCCGGCTAGACGCCGAGGTGCCTTATATGATTGAGCGAGCTATTTTAGCTGCTTTGACACCCCTCCGGACATCTATTGATTTTTTCACTGCGATAGTTGAAACTTGTGAGAGTCGACAGGGGATTAATACTGAGGTTACGACTTTGAAAGCCGAGGTTTCTGTGTTGAGGAAGGATGTGGACTATCTAAAGTCCACAGACTTCACTTCACTATTGAGTTGGTAGAGGCTCATGATGCTCTGAGGTCAGATGTCCCGGTGAGTTTTGATATGCCTCCGGCCACCACCGGAGATGAGACTATGGAGGATATAGCGGTTGTTGAGTCAGAGGAGGAGACAGACGAGGAGCAGCTCGATGTCCAGGAGGAGACCATCTATGGAGACTTGCCTGATTTAGAGGAGACGATAGTGCAGTTAGTCATTCAGACATCATTGGCAGACACCTCTATGGCAGGCTCTAGTGAAGCCAGTGTTGCTGTTACCCCGGGCACTGATGTCCAGATTCATAATGTGACCCCGGGCATTGATGCCCCGACAGACGGAGCAACTATGTAGACATGATCATTCTTTACCTCCCTCTTTATCATTTTTATTGATTTTTGTTGTTTTAGTTGCATTTGAGGACAACTGCTTTTCTTTTGTGGGTGGGGTGAGGTATTTCCATACCTACCTCTTGTGTTTTGACTTTGTTTGTGAATATTGGTGAATATTGGGTTTTATGATGTATATATGTGTTTTTATTTCAATTTTGTGGATGTTTGAGCTTGTGACTCCTTGTTTTTAATGGAAATGGGTTTGACCTATTTTAAAATTTTTGTGCGACCTCTTTTGTGTATGAATATGGCTGTTCTTGTGCAAATTTGAGTGTCGGTGATGATCAATACCGATGACTTGAATAGTGCTCTTAATTGAATGAAATGAATGTGCGGCTACAATAAGGCCAATGAAGTTGCATAGACAATGTGTGAACTTTTAGCATCTCGTTGTGACTAGCTGGTTATCGAATGAGCCTCTTGTGATGAACATTGCACAATAGCGAAAGTGTGGAGTCTTGTTTTATATTGGTGCCACTGCCTTGTGTGATAACACCTAGAATTTTCCCTGTTGGTCCGGTTGACTAAGTGAGGCAAGCACTTGAAATGATCTTAGGCAACGATTTTGAAGAGTGAAACAATTTGACAATATACCTCTTTTGTGGCCAACCTTGTGAGATGTGTAAACCTTGCTTGAACCCTATTGAGCCTTACCCTTTTCTTGGAAGAAACTTGAACAATTATGACCCTCTTTATCCATTCACCCATAACTCTCATGAATTGTGGTTTTTTTTGAATAGCTAACTTAGGCCAAAAGCATAAGTTGGGGGTGTGGTGAAAGGAGAAGGTAATTCAAGAAGTGTGAAAATTTCCCCTTTGAGAATGGTTTTGAAAAAGATGGAACCACTCCACGTAAAAAAAAAGGGAAAAGAAAAGAGAAAAGAAGCAAAGAAAAAGAATGAAAAAGTTATGAAATAAGTGATGAAAATTGCAAAACAAATGGGGTGTCCGGTAATTCATAAGAAGTTGAATAATGGGGTGGATTATGAGCATGTTTGAAATGTTAAATAAAAGAAGGAATGTGATGTTCAGGCCACACTTCATGAGGGTGAAAGCCACTGAGCCTAAATGACCATACCTGTACACTCAGCCCCATTAAAAGCCTTGAAAAGACCTTTGTGATCTTGAGTGAGCTGAAACGAGTGTTGATTGGAAAATAAGGGTAAACCTATGGGTGAAGTCATGCACGTGTTCATCTTTGTGAGTGTGAGAGCCGTATGTGATTATGGAACTATAAATTGTTGAAGAACTTTGTGTGAATATGGAATCATCTTTGTTGTGTGGGCATTTGAGTACCCGTGTTGCGCTTGAACTTTCATTTGGAGCAAGTATTGTGAACTTGAGCATCTTTGATAATGGTGAGTCACAATTTGAATCTTTGAGTCCACAATTAATCATTGCATAAGTAAGTTGAGTCTTGTTGTGTGCATTCATGTTGAGTCTTATGTAGCACTGTCTGAGGCATCCTTTTTGAACTGCTGAACTTGAGGACAAGCAAAAGTTTAAGTTGGGGGTATTGATGAGTCCGAGATTTGGACTCATTTAGGGCTTTGTTTTGATAGATTTAGTGTCCTCAAATGCCTAAGTTATGCTATAAACTGATGTTAATGCCTTGATTTTAGGTATATGGATTGAGGAGCAAAGCAAGGACACTAATAGGCAAAAAGGAACAAAACAAGCTGAAGAAATGAAGAAAGGCAAGCCTGGTGAACGCCAAGGTCATTTGGAGAATCGCTGAGTGGCTATCAGACCGCTTAAAGTTCCAGTGTGCCAAGCCCTGAAGGAAACAACCAAGTCGGCGATGAAAAGGAGCAGTCGGTGGATCGCCGAGTAGTTTCACGAAGCCAAGATAGACCGCCCAAAGTTACAGACCTTGAGGATGCTGAATGGCAAGGCAAAAGGGTGATGTAAGAGATCAAAGGGCGGCTCGCTGAGTGGTTCGGCGAGCCTGACTTACTTCGCCGAAGAGCCCTTCGTGGATTATTTTTGACAACTATAAATAGGATTTTGAACAGCTGATTAAAAAAGAGGAAGAATAGGAGGATCGATTTTATATATCTTTTGAATCCATTTTTTAGTCTAGAACAGTTCTCTTAGTAGACTTGAGGGTTTTGAGACTCAACTTGGAGATTTCACAAGTTGGTTTCTAATTTTCTTCGAATTGGAGCATTGTAAAGCTTGAATTCATCTTGCCCATTTGATGGCTAATCGATTCGGTAACGGTTTTTTATCTTTTTATGATGTTCGGCTAAAACTCCAATTCTTGGGGTGTGATCATGTGAGTATGGGTTGAATTAGTTTGTGGGTATTGTTAGTTACTAGTCTAAATGTTATTTTGAAGTGGGTTTAATCATTAATTGTGGTTTAATTTAAGAATTGTAGTTGCAAATACAGTTCTATTTTACTGTTCTTGGCTTGCTCGAGAGGGAGGTTTTAGGACTTCGCTATCAACCACTAGCCACGAAACTGAGAAACTTGCCTATTGTACCCTACATTTGAGGAAATGTAGGCAAGAGTATGTGTTAGTACAAAACAATGTACCAAGTATGATAGCCATGCATAAAACATTTAAATCATGCTTAAAGAGGACATTTCATGACATGCAATTGACCAAGCTAAAACATGATATGAAAGGGTTAGAAAACATAAGTCATAAAACATGGTCAATGCAAGCTAACATCGTTAAAGCCTTTGAACACATATGAGATACTTCTTGAAGTAACCTTTGTTCATTATTATTGTGGGAAGTAGCCTTAACCGACGTAGAGACCATGTGAGCTAGAACATGATCCCCCGGTGTCTCCCACACCAAAAAGGGTTGTCCTACTTGCCAATTTAAGGACCATGAACTTCTAGCTTAACTGTATCCACTAGCTAATGTCTATCTAGACAATCATCCTATGGGGGCACATAGGTAAGGGATAAGGAGATTGCTTCTAGAAACCCGACCTCTACTAACGGGAGAGCCTCCATCTCAATATCCTCTCGGTGCAAAGCATAAATCCCCGGAATAGTCATTTCTTACTTGTTCTTATTAACCATGGAAGGGAATGTCATCTGCCGATCCAAGCTAAGTCATTATCCATGAAAAGGTAACATTGAATAACCAATTCAATCTAGGTTTCATTAGGATAGATCATTATCTTTGTTTCAATTAGGTGACATGACCTTTCAACCTTAGAATCCTTATTATGTGAGGAAACCTTTCACAATCATGCTTTCATGTGTATATGAGCAAATCCTTTCAACAATAAAATATCAACATCATCATTGATGCTTTACTCTCAAAGCATCCTTAAAATATTTGCATAGATTTCATAAGAACATGCATAATTTTATAATTTACCTTTCAAGTTCAAAACCCTCTTTCAATCATCAACATTTAAAAAACATGGATTAGATATGGATTTCGTCATAAATTCATGTAATTCTAGCAATACATGCATAATTTCATAAAACTCTTCCTTTATAATGTAAGACCCACATCATAAGCTCATAACTTGGAAAACATGGGGATTACATGGGTTAATAGGGCAATCATCATAAAATCATAGTATTTCATCAATTCATACATAAGAGATAATAATTCAATCATTTAAATCAATAATCAAGAGAACCCATGACAATTGAAGAATACCCTAACTCAATTGGGGATTTCTAACTTTGAAAATAGGAGAATTTGGGAACTCCATGAATAGAAGAAATCAATGGATGAAAACTATCATACCTTTATATCAAAGACCACAAGCAATTGGAGAATGGAGACTTGACCTTGAGCCCTAGCTTCACCTTTCTTCTTTTTCAAGTCCTCGAGAGAGAAATATTTTGGAGAGGAAGAACTTTTGTTTTCTTTTTGGTTTTGAGAAAAATGACTTGAATGGGTGAGTTTTGGGGTTAAAACCATTTATATAGGGGTTCTAGGCTTGGGTAAAACGACATAGATTTTATTTAATTAAATCTGGAATAGACCTAACTGCTCTTTACTTAAAACTGACGTAGCCTCATGATGGAGGATACCACGAGCCGTCAAGGACTTCACGGCCCGTTTTGGTGGCTGTGGTCCTTGACCAGTAGCTTGGCATTGCAAACCTTAAACTCAACTTCCCACACACCCACCTCCACGAGCCGTCTAGGCCTGCACGGGTCGTCAAGTAGCTCGTGGGAGGAGGCTGTCTTGGAGAGCTTACTGCCTATCCCTTCACGGGACCCACCATGAGCCGTCATGGTGCTCGTGGGAGGTGAGCTTCCCTTGACTGGGTTTTGTGAGCCACCACGGGCAACACCACGCCTCGTGGTGCCCTTCACGGTCCGTGTGGTCCTTCGTGAAGGGTGCCCAGGCTCAAATAATGGCCTGTGACCTTTCACTTGGTCCCTTGCTTAGACTACTAGATTCCGAGGTGTTACAGAGTTCACCCACATCAGACCCAACAAACAAACAACACACACCCATGATTTCAATCAATTTAAGAATGAAATTCAACAAATATGGGCTAAGCACAAAATCAAGCACAATACGATAGGAGCCCTTAAGCAAAAATCAATCAACTACTGAACATCATTCATTAGATTCAACAAACTACAAGCATGCATCACAATCTACCAAAATTTAAACCGAGTTTGAAAGAACAACCTAAAAAGCAAATGAAAATAGATGCTAGGGAAGATAATACAAAGTGAAAGATGCAAAAATCCCCCGAGCAATTGATCCCCACACGAAAATAACAAGCAACAATGATCTAAAATTTGATTGTAAGAGTGCAAAGGTAGGAAAATGGGAAATGAAGGAAGTTATTGAATTTAAAACAATTTAGGCCTTTTTGACCCTTCAGTTCACGCGCCAGACGGCGATGTTCACTTATGTCACCGAACCATTTGGCGATGCGCCGAATGGTACTTTGTCTGTCGAATCTTACAGAAACTTCAGCCATTCAGCTGGTCAAAACGACGGTCTGGATCGGCGGGACCGACCGGTACCTGGGCTCGCCTAATTTCCTCTTTTTCAAAATTTTGAATTTTCAACCTGCACATCTAACACTCGTTATTCAAACAACAACAATAAAAACTAAAAACTTGGGTTGCCTCCCAAGAAGCGCCTTATTTAAAGTCGTGGCACGACGAAGACATTCTTTCAAACTTCATTCTTTGGGTTTACCATGGTATCACTCGGTAAACCTCCTTTTGGTCTTGGATTTAAATGAGTCAAAATTTCACCCATTTGTGCTTCCAGCTGCTTAAACGATACAGAATGTGAGGTAACTTTATGAGACCTCATCTTTCATTTCCTTTATCACTTTGTCCGATCCTTCCAATTTTTTGAGAATGCGTGCAAGCATATCTTCATTGCGGAAATTTTCAGGATCAACCCTTTGCTCTTTTGGCTTTTGACGCTCATGGGGAGGTATATAGTCAAAATTTGACCCATTTGTGCTTCCAGCTGCTTAAACGATACAGAATGTGAGGTAACTTTTTGGTTCAAAGATGAGACCTCATCTTTCATTTCCTTTATCACTTTGTCCGATCCTTCCAAGTTTTTGAGAATGCGTGCAAGCATATCTTCATTGCGGAAATTTTCAGGATCAACCCTTTGCTCTTTTGGCTTTTGACGCTCATGGGGAGGTATATCTCTCTCTTTGTCACCGACCCGCTCTCTCTAATTTGTACCATAGTCACACCATTCCATATCTCGGCCTCTCCAACCATCATCACAATCCCTATTCCAGCCTTGGTTCCCACCCGATCTTGGATAGTTCGGGAGGAAACCTCCTCCTTGATTTCTTAAGAAGTGAACTTCCTCATTGTAGATATCTTCAAATTGTGCTTCATCAGAATTCATTCCAATAACTCAAATTGCATGCATAGCCTCGAAACCACTACCCATGACGTGTTTTGAAAATAGGTCCATTTGGGTCATCATCTTGGCCATGTTTGCATCCCGCTCTTGGTCCTTTTTGATTTGTTCCTTTGTCAACCTAAAGTTCAAAGGAGACACTTGATCCTCTCTAGTGTACCAAGCACAATTGATTTTTGTCATCTCATCAAGATGAGTGGATGCTACCTCAAACGGTTGTTACATGATTCCTCCTCGAACAAGTTGGTCAGCCACACCCTTGTTGACTGAATCTAGACTCCGGTAGAAATATTGTAGCAACACATTGTTCGGGAGTCCATGAGTTGGACATTAAAGCAGCAACTTGTGAAACCTCAGCCACCTCTTATGAATCGGTTCACCATCCACTCGTTTGAAGTTTTGGATATTATCTCTCAAAGTCACCAGCTTCAAGCAGGGAAAAACCTTACATACAACCTATCCGTGAGTTCTTCCCAAGAAGTGATTGAATCCCTTGGCAACTCAGCTAACCACTTCGTGGCTTCCCCCATTAAGGAAAAGGGAAAAAAATGAAGTCGAATCAACTCTTGAGTAATGTTCTTGAAAGAAAATGGCCCACACACATCCACAAAGTTTCTGATGTGGTCATGAGGATCCTCAGTAGCTAAACCTCCAAATAGACCCTTCATTTGCAACAACTGCAACATAGTGCTAGTCACATGAAACACCACATTGTCTACAATTGGAGGCAATCAAATAGCACCTGTACTTCCCAACCGATCTTCCTTGACATCGTGCAAGTAACCGATGTCTTCATTATGCCCAAGTTGGCTAGCATTGCTCTTATTAACACTCATCTCTTCATCTGTTCAAGAGCAGCAACAAAACACAAAAATAAGTTGATTTAACCACAACTCAATCAGTTCACAACTAAACTTCACTAAAAGAATTCTAAACACAACTCCCCGCTAGCGGCGCCATTTTTGAAAACGCTCAACTACACTTCATCCGATTCTAAGTGTAGGCAGTCGCAATCAAGTATAAACCCAATGAAGAGTTGGGGTCGATCCCATAGGGAGTGATACGGTAAAGAATTCAGTTACGAAGTGAAAAGAGTGTTCTAATCAATTGTAGAAGTAGACATTTTTGAAGCAATTAAAGAAAATAGCAGGGGTTTGACAATTAAAGTCAATTGGGGGGATTAGAGTGAACAATTAACAACTAAGAACACACGGGGGTAATCAAGTAGAAAGGGATCCTTGGGGATGTGATTAATTGAACACCAATTTCTCTATATGGGTGATTAATATTTACTAAAAGTCACTGAATCTTAGTGGGTAGCCTAGGCTTTAGGTACAATAGCCATTTCTCTATCAACTATCACGAATCAAGCGAGTTCTCTCGAACCCCGACAAGCATAACCAAGATAAACAACCAAATACCTCAATTAATCTACTCTTTCAAGGTAGATTGGTAGAATTAAATTTTGACCCACTTTCTCAAGCTAAGTCCACAATAACCCAATTACTACAATCATCAATTAGTAGTTTTAGCTCTAAAACCTCTTTCTCAAGCAAGCTTAGAATATTATGCAAGAATTGCATTTGCAGCTACGATTCATCAATTAAAACTCAACTACTAATTGAACCCACTTCAAATCAACAATTAAATCAGTAAATACTAACACCCATAAGCTAATTTAAGCATTCAATCACATAATCACACCCCCAAGAATGGGGGTTTTAGCTACACATAGTGAAGAGCAATAAATAGTTACCAACTAAGTTTTCCATTAGCTTGGGTAACAATCTACAAGTCTTCCAAGTGGTTGAATTGACTTCCAAAACAATTAAACCCTAAAAATCTACTCAAAAACTTAAAAACCAATCTTAGGTATCAAAAACCCAATGTAGAAACTCTCGAAAACTCAAAAATATCGCCCAGAACATCAGAAGTCTGGAACTCTCTTTTAAAATCACATTTATACTCTTCCAGATTTTCAGTTTCGGAGCCACTCGGTGAAGTAAGTCGAGCTCCGAGTGCTCCCTTCCATCGCCTTCTTGGCTTTTCTTTTCCATACTTTCATTCAGTGACTTTAGGCGACAGAACTTCCTTCGCAGATCTAGTCGGCGATTCACCGATTTACCCTTTCAATCGACAAGTTGTCTTTGTCCAAGGGTTGGCCTGCTGGAACTTTTGGCGAGCTGAAGAGCCACTCAGCGAGTCGCCGAGTGGCTTTGGCGATCATCAGTCTTTCTTTTCTTCAGCTTTTTCACTCCTTTTTACCCGGTAATGTCCTTGCCCTGCTCTTTTGCCTTTATTGCTGCAAATTAGCCTTTAAACATCACTTTAGAGCGTAAAATAGGCATCGAGGACACTAAAACTCTAGATATTAAACCTTAAATGAGTCAAAATTCCTGACTCATCATGCCTTCAAACTTGTTCAAATTAACTCCAAACACTCTAAAATAATGAGGATTAGTCAAAAACAAAAAATCAAATATAGCCTACAAATCAAAAACTGGATATTAAACTAAGAACTACATTTATTTTGGATACTGATGGGGTGACTCCCATCAAGCGCACAATTTAGCATCACGGCACGACATTGGGTACATCACTCTTTATGTTTCCACTTTGAGGTGATGAATCTTCTCACTAACTTAGACCACTTTAACTCCAAAGAGCATGGGGAGTGAAAGAGAGCATTGAGAATTTCACCCAATCTCTCTACTTTGAAGACTTGAATTTCTTTCCTAAATTTGCATCAATATTCAGTTTTGGATCCTTGGGAAAGAGTGGGGATGAGAGGGTCCCTATGCCGCTTAAGCATTGATTTTCATCATTGTTGTCCCTCAATTGAGTGACACCTTCGATTACACATGAACTTAAGTTGCCAATAATGATCTTTTTGGCATTTTCTTTCAAATCTAGCATCATGCCATTTATTTTTAATTCTTGGATTGTTATTAGTTTGGGTTGGTTACAAAAGCTCAATATATCTTCTATATAAACCCCAATCCCTTCTTGTGTTCTTGTATTGGCTTTTAACATTTCAATCCCAAACATGAGTTGAGCTATCTCATAACACAAAGAAAGGTGCAACTCGTTAAACTCTTCTTTGCTCTTTTCGGCCATTGTATATGGAGGAGTTTCCACCCCCACAGTATTTCTCACCTTAGCCCTAAGAGTTTCAAGTCGAAACTCGAAGTTGACTATATCATAGCAACAAGTTAGATGTATTTTGCAAAGCCTTTCTCTTTCTCGAGAAAGAAGGATTAGGGCTCTCTCACCCCAAATGAGCTTTTCATTCACGACCTTAAACCGAATTACCTAATCACATCCGTTTTACTATAAAGATATGGGCCGGTATAGTTCATACCTTTCCCAAATATATGATGATCACAAGGACCCATAGAAACAAAACAAAAGAAAGTAAAGACAACTATTCTCAATCTAGATAGAACAAGTAAACTAAAAATCCTAAATCAATTTAATACGCCAAAATGTTCCCCGAAAATGGCGCTATTTTTGAAAAGTCTCAAACTATCATCAAAAAAAGTAAGAGAATAAGTGGTCATCGTAAATAAATACCTAACTAAGAGTCGGGGTCGAATTCCACAGAGAACAATTTATCGGCAATTGAAAAGATAAAGAATGAATAGCTACAAGTTTGAATCTAAACACACAATATATAGGGTTATCAAATTAAAAGTGATTTATGTAACCAAACGATTGTTTTGCAAAAATATGATTTCAAACAAGGGATATATGAGAATTGGGAAATATAGAATTCAATCAACGCATCATGATCCATTGCAATTCAATACATGCTCATTCAATCATAGATAGGCTAGATTATCATCAATCACTCCTAATCTTCTTTCGGTCTTAAAGGTTTTTGTCACGATATCTCCTTTCATTTTAAATTGACTCAACAACAAAGCAATCGAAGACCTTACTCTAAACCTATATTTCTAGAAAGTTTAGCATTCAATAAAGTAGGCCTAAATTGTCTCCTTTAGATCTCAAATTTAAGACTTCAAGCCAAATATGATTATTAACCTAATTCTCCACTACACGAATTCTCTTTGAAGCAACCCACAAAGATCAAAAGCTAGATCTGAGCATGCACTCTCAAATGATAAAATCAAACAAGAAAATAAGATTAAACCTATTGCATAAATTCAAGCATGGAATCAAGGAATTACAAAAGTAATAGAGTAATAAATAATATACCCAAATAGTTTTGTAAATTTCTAGCACAAAAGCCCCAATTTAGTACACACAATTACACCCACAATTCTTGTAATGCAAAGAAAGGAAATGCAGAAGGGAAAAAAGATTTTACAATAAAAAACACAATGTTCAAAACCAAAGATGAATTGTGAGGAAACTCACCTTCAATGTTTTAACCTAAAATTAGGATCTATAAATTAGGGTTCTTCCTTAGTCTAAGCTAGAAGATGAGAAAACTAGTCTAAAATCTCATATGGAATGGATCTGGAATAGTGTTTCTCTCCAGCCCCTTTATGAGAATTTTGATCCAATGCTTGAGAAATTCCATTTTGTCCCTTGACCAAATAGGCGGGCTTCACAAGAGCGACAGGGGGTTCGCAAAAGAGAACGTCACAAAAGTGGATGTCAAAAAAGCGAATGTCACAAAAGTGAACGTCACATAAGCAAACGTCCTAAAAGCGAACATCAGTTCTCTTAAGCGACACGTCCTTTTGGACGAGTTTGCAAAAGCGAACTCTACTAGGTTGCTTAAGTGACCAGTTGAATTTCTTGACCCTTTTGCAAAAGAAAACTTCTTCCGTAGGGGTGACATTTGATGCTCATTTCCTGCCAGGTGCAACTTATTTTAAAATTATATTCCACTTTTATGCATCATCTTCCGTCTCAGTGATAAATACATGAAATCAACACAATTAGATAGATAATTAGCCTCTTTTTCTACTTGAGTGCCATAAAATTACAAGAAAACATCCTCAAATGTGTGCAAATCCACCACTCATAAGATGGTACCATGACACGCAGGTAAAATAAATCAAATATTAGGTACCAAGGGCAACATAGTTGGTTACTACAGGTTCTGGATGAAACATGGCCTAAATGTATTCAAGTGGTGGCTGAGACCCTTCATTTCTGACATTACTCCTCCGTGGATGGTTGAAGAAGTGAAAATAGAGATGCAGGATATGAAAATCACCTTCTTGTACTGGTTTGGATTTGGTAGCAGCAACCTCATGCCATTCTAAAATGAGTCTATCCTCTACCATCCGAAGGCCGTCTTAGTTGGAAGTACTATTGATCAGACAGAGATCTATGCCAGTGGGATTATTATAAAGGAAATATTGATGAGAGCTCGTTAGGAGAATACCTCTCTCCCCTTCCTAGTCATGATCACACAGTTGTGTGAGGCTGCAATAGTGAATTATCAGGAGACACCACACATGTGGTAGACCCTACTAGTCTAGAGGCCAATACTGTTCAACCTGCTTCTTTTGTGGACCTATCAGGTATAACTCAGGCTTCTTCTAAAGCTGCTACATCCACATTTTCTACACCTACCCCCATATCTTGACCTTCCTTAACCCAGACTTTGATTTACCAAATGGGAAACCTTGCCCATTTGACGGATTGTAGAGCATCTAGGGTAGCGAAGGAGATGCCCAAGTTTGTTGAGAAAGCATTACTTCTAGTTAGAGGCCATATGGTGCAGTATCAGAACATACAAACATCATATGGGGAGAGGTTAGACAACCTCACCGCTAGGATAAAAGTGAGAGTGGAGAGTGTGGGTAAGTTCGCAGAGTTGTTTGTGATGAGGGGAGAGATTGCTACTCTTAGAGTTTATGTGGACCAGCTGAGGTCCACTGATATTTCGATGGTTTGGGGTGAACTCCCATTGCCCTATATGCCTGAGGTGGTCCCTCCTTCTGAGCTGGGAGTTGATGTACCTAGTGGTGTGACTGAGAAGCCTAATAATGTTATTAATGAGGTTGGTGAGGATGCTGGGGAGGAGACTGATGAGGATGAGTTCTTGCATGAGGATGAGCGGTGGACTGTTGAGACAAGAACATAGTTGTAGGCTATGAAGGAGATGATAGTACATGCCACATTAGATAGATCTTGTTTGTCGACTTTCGTAGTTGGCACTAGTGGAGTTTCTTCAGGATTGCCATTTCCTCTACAGATGTACTGAGGCCCTAATTGATGCTACCCTGCTGACTCTTGCTTCTATTTTTCCATGAACTGATGCCCAAGAAGATGCCATACCTTCCGAGCCCCAGGATCAGAGCACTTCACAGGCATAGCCTGTCAGGGGAATCTTTATATCACTCTCCTCTCGTACTTACTTTTTATCACATTGAGGACATTGCTATTTTATTTTGGTGGGGTGAGGGAACTTGTGCCTATATTCCTCTTTTTGATTGTATTTTGTTATTTCAGCTTTATTTTGAGACATTTGTAGTATTTTGATATTTTGGTTTTTGTTATGATAGTTGATGAATTGATTCAATTTGTATCTCTCTACGTTTTGCCCCATGAGTTTGGAAGTTGTTGAAATGCTTGAGTTCTAATTGTTGATGTTTGAGGATCGTTTGTGTTCAATATCGATGTCTTGGATAATGCTTATGATGATTAATATGTTTTGTGTTAATGTTAAAGAAGAAATCGGTGTGACATCGCTTTTGAATGATATTTTTTATTCTTATATTGACTAGCTGCGTATTGATGTGATCCTTTCAATGAACATCACACAAAAGCCTTTTCATTCGGTAGAGTTGTGCTAAATGATTTTGTTTGAAGTGCCATGTGTGGTGATCTCCTACATGAAAGCATGCTTTTTTGAATCCTAAAACTTGCCTTGTTAGTCTAATTGTGTAGCTTTGGTGAATGCAAAAAATAATCTTGGGCACAAATTTTGAGAGGTAACCTAAATGTTGCTACCTTTTGTGGATACATTGTGAGGGTATGCAACAATCTTGACACCATTGGAGCCTAAACCATTTGTTTTAACCTTGCTTAAACCTCTTGAGCTAAATTTTCCTTAGCTTGTCACCAATAAATCCATTTCTAAGCATTAGTTTTTTTGAATAGACAACTTAGACAAAAATCCTATGTTGGGTGTGTGGAAAGGAAGGAGGTAAGAAAGCAAAGAGGAATGTAAAGGAAAAAAAAACGTGAGACTCAACTTTGAAGTTTATTGCAAAATTAAGGAACCCCTCCTTATAAAAAAAATTAATTAGCAAAATATTGAAAATTGAAATGAAAAACAAAGTATGATGAAGTAAAAGGGGTTTCCAATAAATTGAATGAAAAAAATAAGTTTGAGTCTCCAAGTGAAAAAAATGAAAGGAACTTGAGAAGAGGTGAAGATGAGTTTAACAATGCCTTGAAAAGGTGAAGTCACTGAGCCAAATTGAGCATACCTTTACCCTCAGCCTCATTATAGCCTAAAAGACCTTTGACATCTTGCATGAACTAGGTTTTGTGATGATTGGAAAATATGGGCAAACCTATAGGATGACGCTTGCATGTATTTCTCTTTCGGAGAGTGAGAGTTGTATTGATTACTAACTTCTTTATTGATTTGCTTTGTGAGAGCACAAAGTCGTTCTTGATGTGAGGGTACTTGAGTGCATTAGTTAAACCATGGTTTTCCATTAGAAAGGAAGCACTAGCGAGCTTGAGCTTTCATTGATACCGACTTGTCATCATTTGAAGATTTTTGAGCATGATTGAGTGTTGCATATGCTTCATAGTAGTCTTGTGGGGGCACTTGCATGTTAACTCTCATTTTAAACTGTTGTAGACATGTTTGTTGAAATAATTATGTTCCTCATTTACTTGAGGACAAGCAAAAGTTTAGGTTAGGGTTGCTGATGAGTGGTAGATTTACACTTTTTTGAGGTCTTTTTAGTTCAACAATTTGTGTCCTCGATGCCTAATTTTTTCTTATTCTGATGATATTTTGATGATTTTTACCTATGAAGGCTTAAGGATAAGACATGATGAATATATGAAAAAGAGGTCAAAATTATTGAAAGGGGGTATAAGCTTCAAACTGGTAGTCGCCTAACCAAAAGGGTGGATCACCCAAGTAGCATGACCTTGACCAAATTGAAAGTCCTCACACTTGAAGATATTCAGGGCAGGTCGACTGACTGAAAACTAAATGGTGACTCGTCGAAGTGAAATGGAGGACTAGAAGACCATCGCCGAAGGCGACAGAACTTTGAGGAAAAGGCTTAAAAGTGAACAAAGGTGGTAATCGGTGATTTACTGAATGTGAAAGGTAGACTCGATTGATTCTGCCAACAAAGGTTCAAATACATGAAGCCTCATTTAAGAGAAGGGCGAGCTAAGGAACAAACAACATTGGAGTGGGTAATTACTTTAATGCATGCAATTAAGGTTTGATTTCTATGGTTTTCTCAAAAGAGAGATTATGGTTCAGATCTAGTTTCCCAAATATGCTCGAAAGAAATATTTCCCTAAGGTAATGGTTTGATTTATGATTCACATTGATGAGACCGAAATTAGATTCGATGATTTGGTACTATGAGATCCAAAGAAGATTAGTGTTATTAAATATGATCCTACCTATCCATGATTGTTTAGCCCTATTGAACAACACAATTAACTCGTATGTGACATTGAGACCAATCCCTGCACCACTAGATTACTTCTTACTTGCTCGAATTTCTAATTTTAGTTTAATTGTGATACATGATACTTCAAATAATTTTTGTAAATTTTGTGGAATCATCCACTCTCTTGTTATAAAGTATTACAATGAATAGGTTAGCATTCTTAATTTTCTAGTTGAATTTCTATCCCTAAATAATTTTTTGTGGGATTCGACCTCAACTCTTTGTTGGGTATTTTTATTGACAATGACTACTTACTCTTCTAATTGTTTAAGGTTAATTTGAGCGTTATCAGTTATAACTAAATCCATCGGTGGGAATTTTTATGCACTACATAAACACAAATTAGTTACTCTGACTTCACCCCCAACTCAAAATTTATGCTATTTCACATTCTACTTTGCATTTCTAAGAACATTCAAATCAGATATATTAATTTTCAAGAATAAAACCCTTTTCATGGCACAACTTTCAAGTTCAACAAATGGGTTTTGAAGATACTAAGTTATCGTGTAAAATAATTACCTCATTTTTGTTATTATTAAAGCTTATAATCATAAAAAATAGAGTAACATACCAAAGATTAAAGAGAGTAAGGAGAAAAACTAGAGAGTTTCAATGGAGATTAGCAATTAAAATTCAAGGAATTTTCACAAGTGATTTTTAGATTTAGAGAAAAGAGTGTTTACAGTGTCAAGAGAGAAGAGGGTTTAGAGTGTGAAGAGAGAAGAGAAAATATGATCTAAATAGAAAATAAAAGAGGAAGTTGGGAGTTAGAAGGTTTAATGGTGAGTGTAGGAGATTAATGTGGGAAATAAATGTGTTAGGAATGAATGTAGAATATGGTGAAGGCTTTTAGGTGTTTAGGGAAAGGTAGTCAAAATTCGGTTCGGTCTTCCATGAGTCAATATTGAAAAGCTCTTCAATATTACCTAAATTTCATTAAGTCGACGGTACGCCAATCTCCATCGAAGTGATGCTGACTCAGCATAATAGATGAATTTTCTCAACAGTGTGCTATATTTACCGACGCTTCGACTAACGATTTACAATTGCTAACCGATGATTCACCGATTAATCGCATGTTCTTAAATTTCTTCCTAATTATCTTTCGGGAACCTGTATTTAACTGACATTGTACAATGTCCAACCAATGTTTTGCCTGTCTAACGCTAATTGCCAAGTCACTCAATTTTCATCATTTTCACTAGGCATCTTTTCGCACCCCTACAGCACACCGAAAAAATAAAAAGTGAAGTAAAAAAAGTTTAAAACACTTGGGTTTTCTCCCAAGAAGTGATGAATTTAATGTCACAGCACGATGCAAGTACCTTAGAATCAACCTATATCCGATGGTACTTCTTCCTCACATGTATCATTCACCAACTCACCCATAGGCTCATTCACAGACGCCACTCTACATTCATTAGGTTGTTTTGTAGGTGTGCCCACGCTAAGCTTCACGGTATCTTCATAAACTCTAAATTGGAGCTCTTCAAGTGCAACATAAGCGAATGCTCGACCCGTGGTACGGAATGGTCAACCTAGAATGATAGGCTCCTCTATATCTACATTACAATCAACCACTACATAATCAGACGAAATATTGAACTTATCTACTTTGACAAAGACGTCAAATAGTATTTAACGAGTTAGTAATTTACCGACACATTAGACTTAAATTCATGAATAATTACAATGTTTTAATTCTAATTGAAGGGATTTTAGGCCCTAGTTCTCTTGGATGTAATAATTATTTGGAAGAAGAAATTTGAAGGAAAATATTTTATTTATAAACTTAAAGATTCTTGAATCTTAATTAAAGTTCTATCTATTATGTATATTTTTGTATATTGAAAATAACTAGTAACATCCCTATTTATAAAGGTAAAAACAAATTAAACTAGGACTATAAGCCACTCTAACTAACAAATCCTAATAAACATAAATAAGTAAATACCATAAATAACAAATGCTAAACAACTTAGGATTCCTACTCCAACTTTGAATTATTATTTCCAACATTCTCCCGTAATTCAAAGTTGTATACTCTGTTCGTAGTATTCAACCCCTCATATTAATAATTACTCAAAAACATTAACCAACAGCTACCAGGCCACTCCACACACTCACTCCTCACCAAACATCAATTAACATAGGAAAAACTTAGACTCGCGACTTCCTATCGCAATTCCATGAGTCTTACGTAGAGAATTTAGCTAGAAAATAAAAAACACCACATACATGAAAGAGTGGGACATGTTCATACCTGAATTGAAGAAAATATTGTTCCTTAACCTCACATTAAGAAAGGATAAAAGTTGTCCATTTAATACAAAGAGAAACTTGTATGAATTCTAGGCTTGGTTGAAGCACCAAACTTCATTATTAGTTGATTTCTCAACTAGGTATTATTGAGAGCAAAGGGCTTGAAGAAATTATGTGGCGTGAACTTATAGCACATTTGACGCCCAATACAAAGGATTATTGCAAGGAACCAAGCATTTTTTTTATCGATATGATGATTTTAGGTTCAATGTGCAAGAAAAGAGTTTTTAAAAGTAGTTGGAAGAGAAAGTTTGAAATTGGAGTAAAGTAGTTGAGGATAGAAAGCTAAATGAGCCGTGTACCTATGTACTATATGTGAACCTGACTGTGAAGTTGGCCTAGAAGAAGAAAATGCCAAGTGCAACTGAATGAGACCCTATACTGTTTGTGGTAACTTAAACGAGAGGGCCAAGCATTCGTGAAATTGCTGGCTAACATCAAGTTAAACTCTACTCTATAGGATAAGATAATGAGGATAGGGATAGGTCGCGGTAACCTATACGGGCCGTATAGTAGCTCGATAAAAGCCAAGGTATAAGCTGAAGAAATATTTCAAAGTGTTGGATCACAGAAGGCTTGAATGGACCGTGGAAAGCTTCATCGGCCATTTACCTATCCGTGAATGTTGTCGACATGACTACTTTCCTACTTCTTCTTGGACTCATTTTTAAGACTATAATTAGTCATTTTTATTATCATACATATTTTGAGAATTTTTTTTTATCGCAGAGACGATAGCCTTCTTATTTTTGTTTATCTTTTGAATAAGTGATCAACGTTTGATCTTGGATTCGAGTTCTTAATAAAGATTGATTGATTTTCATTATTACTCGTAAAATTTCATCAATTTTTCACAATGTTTTGTTAAGAATATGAGCTGCTAAACACCACAACTAGGGTTGTGGGAACCATGGCTAGGGAGCAACATTAAAATCAACCACAAATGATTGGCAATTGATGTTTTGCATGTTTCGTGTTTATTTTATTATTGATTTCTTTCTAACGAGTGCGAGCATTAGAACTTTCCTCTATTCATCACTTACTCAAAAGACAAGGATATGATTAGAAAAATCTACAAACGAATGAGCTTCACAATTAAATAACTCACTTTGAAGATTTGAGCCTGTGAGGGAATAGTTTTCTAAATGAGAAAGCAAGAGTTAATATTTCAAAAACTCTAAGATCGAGAGGATATGAGTGATATTCACCTAATAGGTCTGACAAGCATATAGGTGTTCTTAACTTGCTAATAATTCATGTTTTACATTGAACGACTATTATTTGTGTGAAATGTAAGTTGTCTTCAAAAGTTATGGGGAATACACTCCTGGTCTCTCCTAATTGATAATCAAAACTTTGAAACTATTGCTTATTATTCTTACTACTGTTTTCTAGTTACCATTGGTCACTTGAAAACAAAATCAAAACCCATTTTACTTTACACATTTAATTTTATTCCAGGAAATATCAATTGCAACTGAACATATGAGCTAGTAGACTGTTTATTTTGTAATCTATGTGAGATTTACCTCAACTCTTGTTGAGTTCTGCAATTCACTTCGATCTTTTATACTTATTAAGTGAAGTGTAAGTTTTGACGTATCAAATTTTGGTGCCGCTACCGGGGAATTTGATTTAGAAACATTTTACTAGAAATTATTTTAGTTTGTAGGGGTATTTTATAAGTTTACTTCTTATTTCTAGTCTGTGTCTTCTGCATGTGACTTAAGTAGTGCTTTCAAAACACCAAATGTAAGGGAGTACCTTTAATTCCTTATGATCCTGAGCTTGCACAATCTATTAGAATAATTTTTTACGCTCATGAACTTGAGGCACAAAGACAGAGACAGAAACAGGACGCTCAGGACGCTCAGGACCAAGCAACGGGTGCCAACAACAGTGCAAATGACCCAAATAGTGTTGTAGTTAAGGATGATGAAGAAGAAGAGTTGGTCCCTCAGCAACAACCATTAGCTCCACAGAGAATAGATCAATAACAAGTGCATGTGGTTGTTGTTGATGATGATCCAGATATGGATGGGGCTGGTGCAACTAGAGCTAAAGTGCTCCCACCATTGTCTCCTAGAGTGAAAGTTACCATCACCAGTACAATGATTTAGTTATTGAACCTAAAAGGGTTATTTAGAGAAAGAGTTGGTGAGGACTCTAATCAACATCTAATAAACTTTATAGGAACTTGTAAGTCAACTGAAGTTTCAGGATTTAGGTAGACAGCTATGCAGTTGAGGTTATTTTCACTGTCCCTGATTGGAGAGGAAATAACTTGGCTAAATGAACTCCCGTATGATCCGATCACTAACATGGTGGAACTGAGAGAAGCCTTGTTGGATAGATTTTTCCCAAAAGAAAAAGAATTACAGCTGAAGGACGAGATAGGTGCTCAAAAGCAGTTACCAAGTGAATCACTACAATAACTCATGGTGGAGGTTTAGCCAAAGGCTTAAGTGGTGCCCAAACCACTACTTTACAGATAGGCATTTGAGGCAGATATTCTATAGATTGATGAACTTTGTGACTAAGCTTGTGGTCGACGCAATTTGTGGAGGATCTTTCATGAACAAGCCTTTTTAGGAGGTTGCAACTTTTCTTGATGAAGTCTCGAAGAATAAAAGAGCATGGCACACCTGAGATGTAGAGATTTGCGATCTTGGGTCTATATTTGAGTTGTCGGTAGAGCAGCGAAAGAGAGAAGAGGAACGTGACAAAGACATAACCCATATGAAAACTTAGATGGATCAACTCACTAAACATCTACTAGAATATAGTGTAGATAAGGTGAATGTAATAGTTGTTTCAGGTAGGTATGAAGATCCGGAGTTTTACTATGATGAAGAGGCTAAGTATTTGAACAACCAGGGGTTTTTTGGAATTAAAACTCGAGGAGCTAAGGCTACAATTCTGGAATTCAAGGTAGGAACTATCAGAGAGATGACCATATGACAAATCTAGAAATAGGGAACAAGGAAGTTTATAAAATAATGATGGATTCAAAAATTACTGTTGTGGTGTGTACGTGACTCCGGGGAACACAGACTAGACATTTAATGGGTCTAGTAGCTCCTGGAAAGATATGTTGGCAAAGGTATTGCAGAGGGTTGAATCTATAGATTCAGGGGTAAAAGAATTGAAGAATGATTTCTCCAATATGAGTCAGCTCTTAGATTCGCTCTCAACTACCATAAAGCAATTAGAAAAGAAAATAGGGTAGCTCTAAGATTCATTGAGCTAGAGAAAGAATGGGACATTACCCAGTGATACGATACAAAACCCAATGAAGGATGGGAACTGTATGGCTATCACTACTAGGAGTGGTAAATCACACCGGAACCAGTACCTGCGAGTATTGAACAAAAGATAAGTATTGAAGCGGATAACAATGACTGTGCAGAAAATGATGTAGATGAAGCAGGATTCGTAGAGCATGAATCATCTGAAGAAGTAGAGATTAGGCCAGAAGCGGTTGAAGGGTCAAGGAAAATTAAGAAGCATGTAGTAGAGGTATCACATCCTTTTAAACAAATCCCCAAACCACCACTTCCATTTCTAGAAAGGCTTAAAAGAAAAGCCGAAGATGTTAAGATCTTGAAGTTTATCTCTATGCTTCATCAGCTTTTGGAAAATATTCCATTGTAGAAGCTTTGGAGCAGATGCCAGGCTATGCCAAGTTCATCAAGGATTTGGTGAGAGAGAAGACAACAACATGTCTTGAACCTGCAGATAATTTACACCATTGTAGTATTATTTTCAATGTATTTACCAGGTTTATTTACCATACCTTGCACAATTGGTGCATTTGATTTTGCTAAAGCCTTGTGTGATCTTGGGGCCAATGATGATTGGTAGATTTACAATCATTTGAGGTCTATTTAGCTCAATAATTAGTGTCCTCAATGCCTAATTTTGTCAAATTCTTATAAAATATTGATGATTTGTAGCTATGAAGGTAAATGGACAAGGCAAGGATTGATGTTTGAAATAATGGCAAAAAATGCAAAAATAAGTGCCAATTATACATTGTTGATCGCTAAACGAGAAAAGTAGATCACCTAGTGAGCATGACCTTGCCCGAAATGAAAGTGCATAATACTTGTGTCTATCGAAATAGGTCGGGGAACTCCAATAGAGAAGGCGATACACTGAAAGAGAAAGGCGACCTTGCCGATCGTCGCTAAAAATAACAGTGCAAGGAGAAAAATTAAATGTTGAGAAGGTGAACCAAGGTGGTACTCAGCTATTTGAAAAATGTGAAAAGCTTACTCAAACGAGTTTTCCGAGTGAGGTTCAAACACCTGAAGCCTAGAGCATGAAAAGGCAAGTTGAAGAGCGAGAGGCGATTCACTGAATGATCTCGGTGAGCCTAACTAATGTACTAAATGTGATGCATATTGGGGTTTGGGCCAAATTTTTTAAAATTGTAAATTGTCCAAAGGAGAGAGAAACTAGGGAGTTCGGAAATTTATAAAGAGTGAGAAATATTTTGAGTGTTAAAAGAGAACACTTGACCTTTGTGAAAAACACTTTCTAGATTTTTGGGTATCACAACTTTGATCTTGAATTTGATAAGCTGAAGTCAATCTAAAGTGGGTTTACTCGTAATTGGTTGATTTCATGTTACCCATGGTTGCTTTCAAGGAGGTATATTTTCTTTGATTTTTGTGATGGGTGGCTAAACCCCATGATTTTGGGGTTTAATTATGGGCTTTGGAGTTGATTTGATGTAGTGGGTATTTTGTTATGATCTGTTTTAGTGTTGTTCATATATGAATTTGGGCTACTTATCATGGGGTTAATTTATGGGTTAAGGTTGCAAGCTTAATTCCTACTTTCGATCTCCGGTAGATGCTCGAAAGAGATTGATTGGAGTGGGTAATTAGTCCAATACTAGCAATTTAGGTTTGATATCCTTAACTTGCTTGAAAGTAGAGGTTATGGGTCGAATCTATTTGCCCTATTTCTGCATCGAAAGAGATAATAGAGTAAGGTATTAGGTTGTTTATTTTTCATTTAGATGAGACCAAAAGGAGATTATATCCATAGATGCTTTGAGATCAAAAGATGATCAGCGTCATTGAAGATGACCTAGCCTATTCATGAATGTTCATCACTATAGAACCAAAAATTACCGTATGTGGCATTGATTTCAAATCCCCGCACCCCTAGATTGCTTATTAACTCTTAATTTCTTCGAAATTCTAGTTTTATTCCGAAAATTTATAATCAAATTTTTTATTAAATTGGTGGAATCATCCATTCACTTGTTCTTACTATTACCAATGAGCAATTTTACAATCCAAATTTCTTGATAGGAATTCTCTATGATATACCATTCCATGTGGGATTCGACCCCGTCACTTCGTTTGGTTTTTATTGACTACGGCTGGTATTCCTTTTAATAAGTTTTAAGGCGGATATTTGAGAGTTATCAAAAATGGTGCCGCTCCAGAGGAATAGTGGTTGTGAATTCTAATTGAGAAAATAGATTTTAATTTTGTTTAGTTGTAATAGATTGTTGTTTTGTGTTGTTATTGGTAGATTTGCAGGTCTTATACAATGAGTGACCATGGTAGTGACAATTGTCACAACCCAAGGTACCCCCTAGGAGTAACATGGCGTATAGGACCCCAAAAAGCCCCATACAAGCCACTTAGCATTCATAACATAAGACATAAAATGAAGAGAGGTAAAGAAGAACATTTCAAGTCCAAAAGTTTTATAAAAGTAAAGCAGAAGTCTAAAGACTTGTCTCATTAGCCACCTAGTACCTAAGAATGAAATTGTGCATAGCCCATACATCATGTCCAAAACTGAAAGTAAGAAAGAAATCTGAAACAATGAAAATCCATCCTCGAAGCATGAGGACTCACCAAAGCTCGAAATGTCTCAAATCAACCTCTAGCCACGAAACTGAGAACCATGACTGTCAGACCCTACATTAGGAGAAATGTAGGCAAGAGTATGCTTTAGTACATGATATGTTCTAAGTATGATAGTCATGCATATAAACATTTCAATCATTCTAAAATAGGACATTTTCATGAGCATGCAATGATCAGGCTAAAACATAAATATTTAATGTTAGAAAACATAAGTCATAAACCATGATCAAAGCAAGTGAACATCATCTTGAAACATACTTACGATACTTCTTGAAGTAACCTTGGTTCATCATAAATTTGCTTGTTTGTGGGAAGTAGCCTTAACCGACATATAAGACCATTCGAGCTATCAACATGGAATTCGGTGTCTTCAACACCGAAAAGAGTTGTCCTACTTGCCACGGTAAGGACCATGAACTTCTAGATATTGTGGATCTACTAGCTAATGTCTATCTAGACAATCCTATGTTGGCACATAATTATGGGACATGGGTAATCACTTCTTTTCTACTCGGTTCTAAGATTAACTTTGACGGAATAGTTCTTATTCATATTCATCTTAGATCTTAAAGAAACATGGATAATCACCTCTTGTCCTTACATCATGTGACATGGGTAATCGCCTCTTGTCATTCAATTAGAGAGCATGGGTAATTGCCTCTTGCCTCAACATTAGCATAACTTCTTAGCATTGGTTCATTTTAGATGAGAAAGCCTTTCAACCCTAAGAATCCTTATTATGTGAGAAAACTGTTCACAATTCATGCTTACATGTGTATATGAGAAATCCTTTAAACAACACAATAATAGAAATACCATTGATACTTCAATCTCAAAGCATCCTTAAAACATTTACATAAATCCCATAAGAAAATGCTTAATTTCATAAACTCTTCATTCATAATCCAAAAGCCACATCATATCATGATAATTTGGAAAACATGGGAATTACATGGGTTTATGGGAAATCATCATAAAACCATAGAATTTCATCAATTCATGCATAAGAGATCACAATTCTATAAATTAAATCAATAATCAAGAGAACAAATAATATAGAATAAAAACCCTAACTCAATTGGGGATTTCTAACTTTAAAAATAGGAGAATTTGGGAATACAATGAATGGAAGGGATCCATGGATAAAAACTATCATACCTCAATGCCGAAAGCTTGCCTTAAATGGTGGAATTGGTACTTTCCTTGAAACCCTAGGTTTAACCCTTCTTCTTCAAGTTTCTAGAGAGAGAAATATTTTTGAGAGGAAGAACTTGATCTTCTTTGGTAAATTTAAGAGAATGACTTGAATGGGTAAGTTTTGGAGTTAAAATCACTTATATAAGGGTTCTAGGTAAGGAAAAAATGACATAGTATCAAGATAAAATAATTAGGAAAAGGCCCAACTATCCTTAACTTACAGTTGACGTGAACCTCCAGATGGAGGCCCACACGAGACGTCAAGGACATCACGGGCCGTAGTGGCAGCCGTGGTCCTTGACCAGTGGATTGGGAAGGCTCTAGGCAGACTTAGCCCACCACACGACCACCATCACGACTCATTTGGCTCTTCACGAGTTGTCCGGGTCATCGTGAGAGGAGCTTGCCTTGGGGAGAATACTTCCTACTCCTTCATGGGCACCACCACGAGCCATGGTGACCTTCACAATGCGTTTAAGGTCTCGTGAAAGGGGAGCCCATCTTAGCCAACCATCGGAAGGCTTCACGAGCACCACCACGAGCCGTGGTGCCCTTCACGACCCGTGAATGGATCCATGAAGGGTGCCTTGGCTCAGTTGATGGCTGGTGACCACCCACTTGACTCCTTTTCTAGAATCATTGATTATGGGTTGTTAAATTATCTCCCCCTTGGAAACATTCGTCCTTGATTGGGATCCTAGATATCACATGAAGGAAAGAGCTCTAAACTAGCAACCTGTCATGCATGCAAGCACATAAATGCACATATCCGAGGAGGAATCATCATCGCCAAGCTAAATCATGTTCAAAACATCATATCATGAAGTCTATATGCAACTTATACTCAAATGCACATAAACACGTAGACATCAATCAAATCGACTCATTTTCTTAAAACTTAAGCTTTTCATAATCATGCATAAATGAGTAAATCATGGGAATATATAAGAAACATGACACAAAAAGAGTAAACCATGAGGAACTCATTACCTCAAGCTAAAGTAGGGGTAGAAGGAAAGAGATGAGGATATCGGGACATCATATCGGCCGCAGCTTCCCAAGTAGCACCCTCAACTAACTGATTTCTCCACAACACTTTCACGAAAGTGATTTATTTCTTTCTCAACTTCTTGACTTGCCGATCAAAAATATCAACCAGGACTTCCTCATAAGAAAGATTCTCATCAACTCCCATACCTTCTAAGGGAACTATAGATGTCGGATCACCAACACATTTCTTCAACAAGGAGACATGGAAAACTGGATGCACCGATGCCAATTCATTATGCAACTCAAGCTCATAAGAAACCTTACCAATATGCCTCAAAATCTGATATGGGCCTACATAACGGGGACTAAGCTTCCCTTTCTTACAAAACCTCATTACACCCTTCATGGGTGAGATTTTCAAATAGACCCAATCGTTAACTTCAAACTCAAAATATCTTCTTCTAACATCGGCATATGACTTTTGTCGACTTTGAGACATTTTAAACCTTTCTCTAATAAGTCAAACTTTTTCCATGGCCTCATGTATCAACTCGAGACCTATTAGGGCACCTTCACCCACCTAAAACCATCCTATAGGAGATCTACACCTCCTACCATATAGGGCTTCAAATGTAGCCATGACAATACTCGTGTGATAACTATTGTTATATGCAAACTCAATCAAAGGCAAGTGATCACCCCAATTACCTTTGAAATCAATCACAAAAGCTCTCAACATATCTTCCAAAGTTTGGATAGTACGCTCTGCTAGCCCATCAGTTTGAGGATGAATGGCTGTACTAAGCTTGACACGAGTACCAAGACCCTTTTGAAAAGATCTTCATAATTGACATGTGAATTGGGTACCACGATCGTAGATAATGGATAAAGGCACTCCATGCAACTTTACCATTTACTTCAAATACAACTTAGCATAGTCCTCCGCCGAATAAGAAATCTTGATGGAATGAAATGAGCTGATTTCATCATTCAATCTACTATAACCCAAATCGAGTCATGTTGTCACAGGGTGCGAGGCAAACCAACAATAAAGTCCATATTTTAATCTTCCCACTTCCAAGTAGGAATGCTAATGTCTTGGGATAAACTTCCTGGTTTCTGATGTTCAATTTTCACTTGTTGGGATTTAGGACACTTAGCGAAAAATCCCATAATATTCTTCTTCATCCCATTCAACCAATAGATCTCCCGCAGATCGCGGTACATCTTGGTGGCTCCCGGGTGAATGGAATACCGAGAACTATAGGCTTCTAACAAGATTTGTTCCCTCAAGTAATCAACATTAGGAACACATAAACGACCTTGATATTTAAGCACTCTATCTTCCCCTTGGGAGAAAGCCTCGACGGATTTCTTAAGCACCACTTCCTTTAATTCAACCAAAGTTAGATCAAGACCCTTGCTTGGCCTTCACATTCACAAAAAAATCCGGTTCTGAACCATCGTGAACCATAACACCACCCTTGGTACATTCCACTAAAGGAACCCCAACCGGGACAATCTATGAACATCTCGAACCAACCCTTTCTTATCTTCTTCAATATGACCAATACTACCCATAGATAACCGACTAAGAGCAACCGCCACCGCATTACCTTTAACGGGATGATAAAGAACACTCATATCATAATATTTCAATAACTCAAGCCACCTTCTTTGGTGAAGATTTAGATCCTCCTGATTAAACTTATATTGTAAACTCTTATGGTCGGTGAAAACATCGACATGAACACCATACAAATAGTGCCTTGAAATATTTAAGGCGAAAACAATCGCCGTTAGTTCAAGGTCATGGGTAGGATAATTCTTTTCATGAACCTTAAGTTTCCTTTATGCATAGGAAATAACCTTCCCATTTTGCTTAAGTACACATCCTAACCCAATTCTTGAGGCATCACAATAAACAACAAAACCATCAGTCCCTTCCGGCAAGGTCAACACCGGAGCGGAAGTCAATCTATCCTTCAATTCCTAAAAACTCTTCTCACATGCTTCAGACCATATGAACTTAGCCTTCTTCTGAGCCAATGCTATCAATGGAGAGGCAATTAAAGAAAACCCATCAACAAACCTTCTGTAGTAACCAACTAAACCCAAGAAACTTCTAATATCCAAAAGGGATAGAGGTCTAGGCCAACTCTTAACCGCATCCATCTTCTTAGAATCTACCTCAATACCCTTACTTGAAATAATGTGACCAAGAAAAGCTACGGACCATAGCCTAAACTCACATTTGCTAAACTTTGCAAAGAGTTGTTGGTCCTTGAGAATTTGAAACACAATCCTCAAATGGTTGATGTGACCATCCTCATTTCTGGATTAGATCAATATATCATCAATGAACAAAATCACAAACATATCAAGGTATTGTCTAAACACCCTATTCATCAAATCCATAAAAGCGGCTGGAGCATTTGTCAAACCAAAAGACATCACCAAAAACTCAAAATGACCATATCGGGTTCTAAAAGTCTTTTTCAAAATATCATTTTCCTTCACCCTCAATTGGTGATAACCCGACCGAAGGTCCATCTTAGAGAAGTAACTCGCTCCTTGAAGTTGGTCAAACAGATTAACTATCCTTGTGAAATGATACTTATTCTTAACGGTAACGTTATTCAACTGATGATAGTCTATACACATACGAAGAGAACCATTCTTCTTTCTAACAAACAAGACTGGAGCACCACATTGAGAGATACTTGGTCGGATGAAACCCTTATCCAATAAATCTTTCAATTATTGCTTCAATTCCTTAAGTTCTGCCAGATCCATTTGGTAAGGAGGTATAGAAATAGGTTGCATATCGGGGAGAAGGTCAATACCAAAGTCTATTTCCCTTTCGATAGGAATACCAGGTAAATCATCTGGGAAGACTTCTGGAAACTCGTTAACAATGGGGACCCACTCAAGGGTAGGGGTTTCAGAATCTACATCCCTCACCCTAACTACATGGTATAAACATCCCTTTGAAATCATCTTGATAACTTTAAGACAAGAGACAAACTGACCCTTAGGAATAGAATTTCCCCCTTTCCATTCTAGGAAGGGCTTATTCGGAAACTGAAAGTTGACTACACGAGTTCTACAATCAACAGAAGCATAGCATGAGTGCAGCCAATCCATACCAAGGATAACATCAAAACTTAGCATATCAAGGTCTACCAAGTCAACACAAGTAACTCTATGGGAAAAGGAGACAGGACAGTTTCTATAGACCCTCTTAGCCACAATAGAATAACCAAGAGGAGTAGAGAGGTAAAAGGGATCCGACAACACATCTGGAAGAGTATCTGATAAACTCTCAACTACACCTCATCCAATTCTAGGTGTAGACGATCGTTATCTAGTATTAACCCAACAAGTGAGTTGGAGTCGAACCCACAGGGAGCGGTATAAGTTTGAATTCAATTACTAAGTCATAAATATAATCTACTTGGTTATAGGAATAGAGGTTATCAAATGCAATTAGATAAATAAAAGGGTGACACGAATGTCCAGAATGGGGGGGAATATGTCAATTAGCAACTAAAACAATTATGAACAGCTGGGGATGACCAACTAATTATCAATTTCACTAAATGGGTGATCGAGAATTACCCAAGGTTGCTAAATCTTAGCGGGTAGGCTGGACCTTAGATGTAATAGCTTTCTCTCGAACTACTATTACGATTCAAGTGAGTTCTCTCAAACCTCAACAATCTTAACACTGTAAACAGCCCACGACCTCACTTTATCCACTATCTCGAGCTAGATAGGCATAATTAAGCTTAGAATTCACTCTCTCGAGCTGAACCTACAACAACCCAATCACAATGAACACTGATTTACAACCTTAGTTTTAAACTTCTCTCTCAAGCAAGAATCAAACGCTGAGTTAGAATTGAAACAAACATTCCAATTCATCAATTCATTGAAAGCTATAAATCAGACCCACTTCAAAAAAACACAAAAATCAATAGTCCCTAACACCCATTAACTAAATTGGACAATTAGTCACATGGTCACACCCCCAAGGATAGGGGTTTTAGCTATTCATCATATAAAGTAAGAATTCAATACATATTACATTCTCCATGAGTGGGTATTGATCTCCAAACCCTTAAAATGATTCAATGTAGCTTCAATTACAAAACCCAATTCAAAATCTACATAAAAATGCTTAAAAACTAAACAAGAACCGTGTTTTCATTCTAAGTATAATTTTTCAGAATGTTTGGATGCCTTATCTCTTTTCAAAAAATCAATTTATACCCTTTCAAAATTTGGCCTTTGGGGTAAATCGGCGAGGTAAGTCGTGGTTCACTAACATGTCAACGATTCGCCAATCGCCCTTGTCTATCGCCTTTTTATCTTGAGTTTTCATCTAATGCACACTGTTACTTTAGGCGATCTATGTCGGGGTCGCCGATGGTTTCCACGATGCGCCGTTTGCTCATTTGGATCACCATTTTCCTTGCATCCTTATTGATTGTTCTGTAAAAATAGGCGGACAACCTCATCTTCACCGATCCAATCGGCGTGTCGCCGATAGGGACTATCCTTCGCCCAATTTCTTTCATCTCAGGAGTAACATACTGTAACTTTTGGCGAGTGAAGAGGCCACTCGGCGGATCGCCGAGTGAAGTCAGCGATCTTCAGCTTTGTTGTTCTTTCCTTTATCTTACAAATCAATACATAAATATCAGTTTAGATATTAAATCAGGCATTGAGGATACTTAAACTATGAAAACAAAGCCCTAATTCAGTCGAAATCTCAAATTCATCGGTATCAAACCTCATCGCCACCTATGGCGTCACAAAAGACAAGATAGCACCATGGTCAAGTAAACCATGAACATAAAATTGAAAGTTTTGCAACATACCAGTAACCACATCGGGAGAACCGACTTGCTCACCACGAGTCTGAAGTGCATATAATCGGTTTTACTTGGGAGCATTTGGTTGAGCCCTTCGGTGATTATCTCCTTTATTCTTAGCAACTGAAGGACAATCTCTTATCTTGTGGTCCATTTTACCACAACCAAAACAAGCATTGGAACCCTCTAGACATTTACCCTCATGCTTTCTTTCACACTTAGCACAAGTAGGCAATTAGGAACCACTACCATTTCTTCCTTGAGGCTTAGGGTTAGCCACCCTCTCTTTGTTGAACCTAGTAGGAGCATTGGAGGAACCTTGACCGGAAGACCTTTGTTGAAATCTAGATCGACCATGTCCATCGGACCTTGCATGAGAGAAATTACTATCACCGGTTTTAGCCCTCTTTGTCTCCCTAGACTTTTCCTTAAGTTTATCCTCTTCGATCTGTTGAGCATGAACCATGAGACGAGAAATGTCAATGTTATTAACATACATGGCGGTACGACATTCTTTAACCACCATTTCAGACACACCCGGAATGAACTTACTCATCTTTTCCCTAGGATTGGCAACCATTGTAGGAGCATATTTAGACAATTGTGTGAACTTCAAAGCATATTCCTTCAGACTCATACTTCCTTGACGAAGTTTGATGAATTTAAGCACCTTTGCTTCCCTCATATCAAGGGGAAAGAACCTATCAAGGAAAGCAACTTTGAAGTTTTCTCAATCAAGAGGACCTGCATCTTTCGGTCTCCATTCTTTCCATTGGTTGAACCAAATTTGAGCAACACCCTAAAGTTGATATGCGGCTAACTCCGCCTTTTCCACCGGCGTCACTCCCATAATCATCAACACCTTGTAAACCTCATCAATGAGCTCTTGAGGATCTTCTTCATACTTAGAACCATGAAACTCTAGAGGATTCATTCTAGTGAAGTCCCTCACTCTAGATGCCGCCGTACCCACATTTGGGTTCACAGGAACCGCAACCTCCCTATTGCCTTGGGCCGTTATGACTTGATCCAACACTTGAAAACCATCCCTAAACTCCGCATTAGTCACTTGCTCGGCCAAAGGGTCAACCGAAGCTTGAGGAGGATCTTATTGTTCTGCATTCTCCCTCACATTCCTTCTAGCATAAGCTCTTCGAGTAGTTATATCCTGTAGAGCATCAGTTAGAGATTAGGAGAGACCTTATAGAGTTAAACTCTATCGCACGACTACAGAGTAATGAAAGAAGTGTATTTTCCTAAACATCTTATAGCCTCTCATTCATAAATGTGGCACGCTTCACACTCATGAACAAGACTCTATTCGACGTGGTTTATGAGACATCCTAGTGCCTTTCTAAACCTTGTGCTCTTATTACCAAGTTTGTCATGACCCAAGGTACCCCCAAGGGGTAACATGATGTATAGGACCCCGAAAGGCCCTAGACAAGACACTTAACATTCATAACATAAGACATTGAATGAAGAGAGGTAAAGAAGAACATTTCAAGTTCAAAAGTTTTAAAAATTAAGAGGAAGTAAGAAAGAAAACTGAAATAATGAAACTCCGTCCTCGAAGCATGAGGACTCACCAAATCTCAAAATCACTCAAATAACCCTCTAGCCACGAAACTAAGAACCCTGACTGTCGCACCCTACACCTGGGGAAATGTAGGCAAGAGTATGCGTTAGTACAAGATATGTACCAAGTATGATAGCCATGCATATAAACATTTAAATCATGCAAAAATAAGACATTTTCTTGAGCATGCAATGATCAAGCTAAGACATAAATCTTGAATGTTAGAAAACGTATGTCATAAACCATGATTAATGCAAGTGAACATCATCTTGAAACATACTTACGATACTTCTTGAAGCAACCTTGGTTCATCATAAAGTTTCTTGTTTGTGGGAAGTAGCCTTAACCGATATATAAGACCATGCGAGCTATCAACATGGAATCCGGTGTCTCCCACACCGAAAAGAGTTATCCTACTTCCCGAGGTAAGGACCTTCAACTTCTAGCTGTTGTGGATCCACTAGCTAATGTCTATCTAGACAATCCTATGTTGGCACATAGTTATGGGACATGGATAATCGCCTCTTTTCCACTCGGTTCTAAGATTAACTTCCATGGAATAGTTCGTATTCATATTCGTGTTAGCTCTTAAAGGAACATGGGTAATCGCCACTTGACCTTACATCACGTGACATGGGTAATCACCTCTTGTCATTCAATTAGAGAGTATGGGTAATCGACTCTTCCCTCAACATTAGCATAACTTCTTAGCATTGGTTCCTTTTAGGTGACAAAGCCTTTCAACCCTAAGAACCCTTATTATGTGAGAAAATCTTTCTCAATTCATGCTTATATGTGTATATGAGAAATCCTTTCAATAACACAACAATAACAACACCATTGATACTTCAATCTCAAAGAATCCTTAAAATATTTACATAAATCTCATAAGAACATGCTTAGTTTCATAAAATCTTCATTCATAATCCAAAAGCCACATCATATCATCATAATTTAGAAAATATGAGAATTACATGGGTTCATGGGGAATCATCATAAAACTATAGAATTTCATGAATTCTTGCATAAGAGATCATAATTCTATTAATTAAATCAATAATAAAGAGAAACAATAATATAGAAGAAAAACCGTTACTCAATTGGGAATTTTAAACTTTGAAAATAGAAGAATTTGTAAACTCCATGAATGGAAGGGATCCATGGATGAAAACTATCATACCTCAATGCGAAAAGCATGTCTTAAATGGTGGATTTGGAGACTTGCCTTGAAATTCTGGGTTGAACCCTTCTTCTTCTTCATGTTTCTAGAGAGAAAAATATTTTGGAGAGGAAGAACTTGACCTTCTTTGGTAAATTTAAGAGAATGACTTGAATTGGTAAGTTTTGGGGTTAAAATTATTTATATAGGGGTTCTAGGTAAGGGCAAAACAACATAGTATCAAGATAAAATAATGAGGAAAAGACCCAACTTCCCTTAACTTACAACTGACGCGAACCTCTAGATGGAGGCCCACACAAGCCGTCAAGGACATCACGGGCTGTAGTGTTATGGGTCCGAGATTTCGACTCATTTGGCCTTTGTTTTGATAGTATAAGTGTTCTCAAATGCCTATTTTATGCTCTAAAATGATGTTAAAGTGTTGATATGCAGCTATGAAGGCTAAGGCGCAAGGTAAGGACATGACCGGACAAAAATGACTTAAAAAGCTGAAGAAGTGAAGAAAAAGAAATCCTGGCGATCGCCAAGACCACTCGGCTCACCACTTAGTGGCTCTTTAGCTCGCCCAAAGTTCCAGCATGCTAGCCCTGGGGAAGAACCAAGTTGGTGAAAGAAATGGGCATTCGGTGGATCGCCGATCGATTCTGCGACAACAAATTGGATCGCCCAAAGCTACAGGACTTGAGATGCTGAAGGCCAATGCAAAATGGCGATGGAAGAGGACAAACGGCGGATCGGTGACCTGTTCGGTGTAGTCCGACTTATCTCGCCCAATGGCTATTTAGGCCAAAAATTAGGCAACTAGTAATTGAAATTTGAAAAGAAGATTTAGACTTTGAAGCTTTTGAGGCTCAAACTTGAAGATTTGCAAGTCAGTTTTTGAAATTACTAAATTTGGACCATTGTAAAGACTTGAGAACCTTTACCCTGATCATGGCTAATGTATTTGGTAATCATTTCTCTATTTTTATGATGTGTAGCTAAAACCCAATTCTTTGGGTGTGATCATGTGTTTATTTGTCTAATTATCTTATTGGTATTCTTGTTTGATGATGAAATTGTTGTTTTAATGTGGGTTTAATCATTAGCTGAGTTTTAATCTATGAATTGTAGTTGCAAATGCAATTCTAATTTTGAGTTCTTGGATTGCTTGAGAGAGAGGTTTTGGAACCAAAGCTTTTGATTAATGATTTGTGAGTATTGGGTCGATACGGGTTCAGCTCGAGAGAGTGAATACTAAACCTAATCCTACCCATCTAGCTTGAGAGAGTGGATGCATTAAGGTTGTGGGCTGGTTATTTTGTTAAGCTTGTTGATGTTCGAAAGAAATCACCTGAGCCATAATAGTTGTTCGAGAGAAAATTATTGCATTTAAAGTCCAGCCTACCCACAATATTTCAGCAAGTTATTGTTAAATTTCAATTACCCGTATAGCGTAATTAGCTTATAAACGATCACATCTCGAGAATTCCTCCCTATATTGTTACTTTCCCCTGTTTTGCTTGTGCTGTAGCTGATAGTTAACAACCCAAAATCCCCCATATTCCATTTGTTGTCACCTCTTAGATTTGGTTACATGTCTTTCCGATAAATTTCATTCCTATAGCCAAATAGACCACTTCATAACTAAATTTTAGACACGTACCGCTCCCTGTGGGTTCGACCCCAACTCTTCATTGGGTTTTATACTAATTAACGATCGTTTACATCTAGAATCGGATGAGGTGTATTTGAAACATTAATCACAGTGTCAGCCGTGGTCCTTGACCAGTGGCTTGGGAAGGCTCTAGGCTTCCTTAGCCCACGACCACCATCACGACTTGTTTGGCTCTTCACGAGTCATTCGGGTCATCGTGAGAGGAGCCTACCTAGTGGAGCATACTACCTACTCCTTCACGGGCACCACCACAAGCTGTGGTGCCCTTCATGAGGTGTTTAAGGGCTTGTGGGAGGGGAGCCTATCTTATCCAACTATTGGAAGGCTTCAAGAGAACCACCACTAGCCGTGGTGCCCTTTACGGCCCATGAGGGGCACCATGAGAGGTGCCTTGGCTCAGTGGAGGGCTGGTGACCTTCCACTTGACTCCCTTTCTAGACTCCTTGATTTCAGGGTGTTACAACAACGATAACCACTAGTGTCAAAATGACAACATGGGTTATTTGAATGATATGCAAATGAATATTGTTTAAACTACGGGAGCAATCCGGATACCTCCCACAGCCGGGAGGCTTGTGTTTCACATAACCGGAACAATGCTACAACTTCTCCAACAGAAAAAATAATTGGCGGCCTAGCTCCTTAGGACTTCTTTGATTGATAATGGTTAGTCAAGGCTTAAAGTTCGGGATTCATAGATTTAGTGTGTGAGCATCTAAGCCAATGGTCTTAAAAATAATCATGTGGACAAAGTTTTAAGCAACAACACATGTGCTCTTAAGAAATGCTCTTTGCAGACATCATTTTCAATCAAAGAATAAAATGTTTTACTTGAGGAAAGAAAGAAGATTAGTTGAGGGTGTTGATGAGTTGGGGGTTTTACGACTCAATTCATCTATCTTCAACATGAAAATGATGTCCTCGATGTCATTTTATATATTATGTAATGTTTGCTAAGGTTTTAGATCATGGATTCCTTGGGTACTTAAACATCAAATGGAAGGAAAATAGGTAAAAAATAAATGACATATGATAAGTCTAAATAAATGATCGACTAACAAGTTTGGCATACCACCAATCTACCTAGTGTTCACCAAAAGTAACAGTTTAAGTCACTCTTGTGCATCAAATATCGGTGACACAAATGATCACTTGGTGGATAGCCGAAGTTTTTCAATAAAGCCACATTCTTCGCCTAAAGATACAGTCACCTGAAGGGAAAATCAACAACACAAGATAAAACAATAAGGTGAGGATCCAAGTTGGTTCATCGCTGGATGATTTTGCAAACCTAATCGAGATTGCCAAAATTGCTCCAATGGAAAATTTGTCTATAATTTTGTTGAGGTATAGATAGAATTGGAGGAGAGAGAATGATAACTTTTTCACCCTTCTTTGAATTCTAATAGCATTCTCTACAAACCCTTGATATTTGGAAAAGCTGGTACTTGGGATTTGGGAACATTTTTGTGATTCAACACTTTTGGAGGATTTTTCTTCTTAGGAGTTAAACTCAGTAGCTATTATGGCAGAAGAATTCAGTATGATCTTTTTACTTTCTGTCAGAACCCATTTAAGGCTCATAACCGGCACTAGGGAGGAGAGTCTCAAGCAAACCTTGAAAAAAAATCTTCAACAAATTGGGCAGAGTTTTCCATGCTTTTGGGCCTCTCCAGGTTTTTTCCTATCATAAAAATCAACAAAACAACCCATAATAACTAACTGAGTACACAATTTGCATCAACAATTCAGTCACCATGCAATAATAAAATTCTTCTCCAAATTTAGAAAGAAGTTTAAAACTAGTCATTTGACTACAATACCAAGGAATAATCATGATTCTCATAAGAGGAATGAAAAATAGAGAGACTTTAAGTGTTTTAAAAGGAAAAAATTAAACAATAGAAATTCCTTAAGTCTCTTGCCACGCAAAGCAATGTGAGGCTCACCAAATATCATCAATGCACACTCACTAATTAATGAAATCTTTGCCAACGCTACCTGAATTCTTTGTAGAAGCATTTAGAAAGGAGTGAGACCCTAGCTCAGTGAATAATAACACTTAACCATAAACGTTTTAATGAGAGACAAGTTAGAAAGCATGCTAGTATGATCATCCAATATCAGGAAATAAATGTCCCTTAAAAAATGGTAACAATGTTCAATGTTATTTGTATCATATACAAAAAAAACAATGTAAGCATTCAGTAATAAACTTAGAAAAACACTCTCAAATCAAATCTCATATTTGGAAGTTTTCCAAGAATTAATCATGTAATCGGTGTGGCCTTCTTATATAAGAAGTAACCTGTAACACCCTGACTTTTCGGAACTCTAATTTAACTCGTACCTTCTTGGAAAAAAAAAGAGGGTGAGTAATGAATTGAGAATGATGTCGTATGTCATAATTTAAGTTTTCAAGGGATGTATCTCAAGTTTTTAAGTTAGGTAAGTTGCCAAATAAAAGTTGGCGAAAGTTATCGTAAGTTCCTTTTAAAATATTTCTCTGAAATTTAGGTCAAATGTCTCAGAGGTTTTCTCCCAATCTATAAAAAGTTATGGGGCCTATAACCCAGAAGATCGAAGGTCTACGAGTTTAGTTTCCAACGCATCTAACCATTTGTTCATACGACTTCAGAATAGAGAGATATTCATGTTTTCATGAGACTGCACAAGCATGCACGTGAGGTGGGTCCCCTAGGTCGGTGGAACTCTTTATATATCTTATTTTTCGACTTTTCTTCATTTTTTTCAGTAAATAACCAGAAAATTTAGAAAACCCACTTCTAGGATCAACCAAATTATATATTTTCTCGACTTAAGTCCTTAACGAAAGTTGTTCTACGCGTTGAGCTCGTCATCATGGTATAATTTATTTTATCGATTTCGTAGCATATCATACTTTGGTGTTGGGACAGCAAGGGTTTGGACATACTTTAAGGTTTTGAGGTGTATTACAAACTTAAGATCAAGGTAAGACCCTTCTTTCATCGACTCTAGTTTTGATAAGCCGCAAATAGCAATTTAAGACGGAAATACATATCTTTTATCGGATTATCATGGTATCTTCTATTTTCGTGGGTTGATTAGGGTCCTGCCTTGTTGTAGTAGCGAGGGGGGCTGTGAGTAAAAGTCGTTAGGCCACGTGAATTCAGTGAAAAAGGTATGTTAAGGCTATTCCCTTCCTACGACATGTTTCCTTAAAGCTTAGGAGCAATGTAATTGGGTTGTTAGCGTTGTTATACTTGTAGCCGTTAGTGTTGATTGTTGGCTGCCTGAGTGGATATAATCCTCTCTTGTCGGGATTCTTATTCAGTTAGTAGCGTCCCTATGTCGGACACGACTTAGAGGCTACTCGTATAGGTTGCTTATAGCTAAATTACTCGCTTTTAGCCTTTTGGATTGTTATTGTTGCCCTTGGGGCTATTGTGGTTAGCTGTAGAAATGTGACCTATGCCTAGAAGGGATATGTTCTACCTACAGGGATATGTTCTGCCTACAGGGCTATATTGAAGCCTAATAAGGCTATGTGCTGCCTACAGGGCCATGTTGTTACCTACGAGGTCTATGATGTTGTCTAAGAGGACTATGTTACTACCTAAGAGTGTTATGTGTTGCTTACGGGGCTATGTTGATGCAAAAGAGGGCTATGTGCAGCCCACAAAGCTATGATGTTGCCTAAGAGGTCTATGCGCTGCCTACGGGGCTATATCGTTGCCAAAAAGGGTTATGTGACTTCTTACAAAGACAAGGGGCTACTGATAGGGGTACGTAGGTTGGTTTGACACCTTCTGGGCATATGGGGGCCTAGGTAGGTGGTGTGTTGTTTGTACCTGCCGAGCTTATGGGGGCTTGGTTAGGTTGTTAGTTGATAATTTGTTTGTATATTTAGATTCAGTAGTGGGTTAGCATGCTTATCTAAATTTTGATTTCCTTACCTGATTG